>JADRCD010189913.1:0-55987 GCA_019843815.1 Montemys delectorum
CTCTCTCTCTCTCTCTCTCTCTCTCTCTCTCTCTCTCTCTCCCTCTCCCTCTCCCTCTCCCTCTCCCTCTCCCTCTCCATCCCCAGTTCTGGACTCTGGAAGAAAAGGTAGTAAAACAGAACCCCCCCAAGAATCTCGGTGGTCGCCCTCCTCTCCTAGCTGTGGCTCAGAACTACCCAGGCGAGAGTGCACATTTGGGCGTGTGTACTAGGGACCTAGGCCATGGCACTGCGTGCGGGTGCGGGTGTGGCTGGCAACAGACTGTCTGCTTCCACGCAGTGTTCTGAAAGTCACGCAGCAACAGCGATAGCAAAGTGGAATACTTGAATGAAAGTTAGCGGTGGTGGTGGTATTGGTGGTGGTGGTATGTATGTGTAAGTATCCCTGAGGAAGCGCAAGCAGGGTGTGCACACCTGAGCGTGGAGGCTCAGAGCCCTTGGCATGCCAATAGGCGCACAGGAGTGAATGAGATGCCAGACACAGGGTTGGGCAGACTGGCCCTTTCCCAGGCGAAGCTGGCGACTGACGGCTCCGCCTCGTGCAACTTGGGGACTTTGTTCCGGCTTCTTCGAAAGCGGATCTAGCTGTGGGGGCGGGGCGGGGGGGCACCTGCCTGGCATGGGGTGCTGAGATAGAAGTGGAGGAAAGCCCCACCCTAGCCCCGCCTTCGCACCGCCCCAAACCCGCCCCCAGGGCGCTTTATAAGCTGGGTCCGAGGGCCCGCAAAGAAATCGAGTATCCCTCCCACCCCAGGCCGGTGTTCTTCTGCACTCCGTGTCCTAGCCCGGAGTCCCTCTCGGTGCTCCCCAACCCGGCCCCCGCCCCGCCCGGCCCCGAAGTCATGGAGCGCTGGCCTTGGCCGTCGGGCGGCGCCTGGCTGCTGGTGGCTGCCCGCGCGCTGCTGCAGCTGCTGCGCTCAGACCTGCGTCTGGGCCGCCCGTTGTTGGCGGCGCTGGCCCTGCTGGCCGCTCTCGACTGGCTGTGCCAGCGCCTGCTGCCCCCGCCGGCGGCACTCGTGGTGCTGGCTGGTGCTGGCTGGATCGCGTTGTCCCGCCTAGCGCGCCCTCTTCGCCTGCCGGTGGCCACTCGCGCGGTGCTCATCACCGGTGAGTGTGCTGAGCGCAGGGACTCCAAGGCTGGAGGGCGGGACCGCACACCTAGAGGCTTTCCCTTGGGCACCATCGAGGGGAACTCCGCGGCTCAGAAGTGAGAGTCCTTCTCTAGATGCAAGAAAGTGAGCCAAGTAGGGAGCTCCGGGCACCTCACCAAGTCTGGGTTAACTACCTGCGGCCGCGAGGGTTATAGGTGAGAAAGTAGAGTGGGCAGGTGCTCAAAGGAAACTAGTGACTGAAAGAGGACAAACTTAGTTTATGCTGAGCCTCTTCCTGAGAGAGCAGATGTGGAGCAGAGGACAGTACTTTAGGAGACTTTAGAAGACCTGAGACGGGGATAATGCCATCTCTTGAACTCTGCCTGACATCCCCCACGTCACTAGAACACAGTATCTGCTATTCTCTGGGGGCAGAGAGCTTAGATGGTGAGTTCTGCTCCTCGACCTCCTCTGGCTGGAATCCTTGGAGTTCAGAACTGCCTGAGGTCACAGCAGCTGGAGAGTAGCTGCTTCTTAGATCCAGCTACCCATTGCCAAAACTGCAGCCGTCTGCAGTCTACACCTAGCACCTCATCGTGCCTAGCCCTGGGTGCCCAGGAAAGGGGCCGCGGAGAGCTGGACTCAGGTGTCTCTGGGGCCTGCCTGAGCTTTCTTTGTCTGGAGCAGGGAATAAATCTGTCATCAGAAGGAGGGAAGAGGAGGGGGGCTGCAGACCCAGCAGGAAATGGGGAGGGGGAGGAAGGCCAGGGGGCATTGGTCCATTGCATGGGAGGAGGGGCAGCTCTGTTTCTCCCCCAACCACCATGGCTTCTTGGAGATCTTGGTCCTTTCTGGGTGGTCTGCATGATAGGATAGGGCTGGTAGGATTTAGAAGGAAAGAAATCCTTGAACTGGACATTGGAGGAAGTTGGGTGGAGACAGGTGGAATCTGAAAGGTGTCTTGGATCAGAGAAAGGGTGTGAGACAAAGGCTTAAGACAGAGAAATAAGTATGATTTGGGAAGGGGATAGTCAATAACCAGTCTGGCTGTGGGGGTGTGGTGCGACGTAAACTTTCCTTGGGAGGAGACTTGAATGTCAGGTGAGAAACTAGATGGCACTAAGGTAGAGGACCGTGATACCAAGGTTCCGGCTTCGGCAGAGAGGGTGGAGGTTGAGTAGGACTCAGCCGAGATGGAAGAGACTCACAGAGTGTAAAGCTGCAGGGAACTCTGTTTCAGGAGCCTGAGGAAGAAAGCTATTGAATTCTCTTGAAGCAGGGACTAGGTTATAGGCTTTGCCCCAAACATGGAACAGATCTCTTCCTGTCCTCTGTGAGCTGCTTCACCAGGTCCTATGCCACTTCAGCTGGGCAGTCCTTCCTGAGACCTTACCTCAGGTCTTTGCTACTGCTGTTCCTTCTGGGCTTGAGCCTGAGCAAGAGGTGAGAAGAGGGATGCTTTCTGTGACCTGGGCTCCTTCCATGTCTGCAAAGTTCAGTGTTTGGGAAGACAGGATTTGCCCAGCCTACTCCCGTGTAGGCACTGGAAGTTGGCTTCTTGCTTCCCGATGCCTGAAAAGTCTGGGGTTTTCCAAGCCACCACCAAGCAGCAAGGCACTTAAGTGACTGGGTCTTCCCCCACCTGCCAAGAACACCGCACCTTATGCCTACAGAGCTGTCACTCACCCCCCCCCCCCAAGAATGCCCAAGAACTGCTTGTCAAACCTACTCCACAAGCTCAGCCATGGAGTCATGTGTGGCTTGGTACCTTGTGTGCATGCATATGTATATACCTTCATGCTGATGGGAGACAGGGGTCAAGCTCACGTGAGAACATGCAGGCAGGTTTGCAGGGAAGCAAGAGGGTAAGGTGTGGGTGTCGGCTGGGACCCCAGAGCTGAGGCTCTGGGAGGCTTTTAGTGGAGTGCTGTCTGCTCCAAAAGGAAGCAGAGGCGAGTGTGCCTATGTGTGCGCGTACACACACTCCCCTCCCCCAGTCAGATTTGCTTGGGAAGGACCCCTCAACACAGACGAGCAGGCCCCAGCCACACAAAGCCCAGTTTGCAGCCCCCTGACCAGCTTTGTTCTCCTCTCAGCACAGGGGGCGGGGCTGAGATGAGGAGGGGTGCTGTTTGTCCAGGAGTAGGGAAGCTGGGCTGCAAAGCAGCTTTTTTGCACAGCAGGACCTCAGGCTGGCGGCTCCGTAGACCCTCCTCCCCCACTGGCCCACCTCATCCTCTCACTGGCCACCCACAGAGCCAGGATCCGCATGGAAACCATCAAGGAAGCAGGGGCTTATCAGTCCCAGGGACCCCCACACTGGGGCCTTGCCTGGCAGTTCTTATCTCTGCATACCAAGGGCAAGAAAATGAAGCCTCCACGGGTAGTCACCGACCTCAGGTCACACTTAGTGGTGTGGGGAGGGATTCCAACGCAGGTCTGTTTTCTTCCCTTGCCATGTATGGTTCCTGTGCAGTAGAGGGAAGTGGTCTGGGTCTCAGCAAATATATACATACATCCCAAGTCAATGACTGGAATTCCAAGGGCAGAGTCAAGGGGAAGTTGGGAACGGGGCTCCGACTTGAGTCTGGAACAACAGTAGGAGCTACTGAGGCTGGAGAAGTGCTCAGGTTGAACAGGGCCAGAATGATAATATCTGGGCTTTATTCAAAGGCCCATAGAATCCCAGGGAAGCAAAAAGCCTCAGGAACTTGTCAGCGGCAGAGTGATTCTGTCATTTTTTTTAAAATATCCCTCTGACTTAGGCTAAGGGTAGACTCATGGGACAAGTTGGAGCCAGAATAGGTCTGTTTCTTCTAGAAAGTAGGGTTTATCAATCACATTTGATGGAACAGCTATAGGGAACCAGACAGATGACAGCTGTCACAAAACTGATGTTCAGGGCTTGGTCAGGAGGACAAACATATGACACGGATTTGTAAGGAAGAAGGGAGGCTGAGTGTCCAGGACCTTAGTGATTGTTGGCTTGTCTTGGGCTGGGAATTCACTGGCTATCCTACCCTGGTTAGGTTGTGACACTGGTTTTGGAAAGGAGACAGCTAAGAAACTGGATGCCATGGGCTTCACGGTGCTGGCCACGGTGTTGGATTTGAATAGCCCTGGTGCCCTGGAACTGCGTGCCCGCTGTTCCTCTCGCCTGAAGCTGCTGCAGATGGACCTGACCAAACCAGAGGACATCAGTCGTGTTCTGGAAATCACCAAGGCTCACACAGCCAGCACTGGTCAGCAGATGTGTCTCCATTAGGGGTGGGCAGGGCTGGTAGGTGCGAGGGGAAGAAGGGATTGCATGCTCGCTGTCAGGCTGGCCTGAACCTTCCCTCCTGCTTTTATGCCTCCAGGCCTGTGGGGTCTGGTTAACAACGCTGGCCTCAACAGCGTGGTGGCCGATGTGGAACTATCTCCAGTGGCAACTTTCCGCAAGTGCATGGAGGTGAACTTCTTTGGTGCACTTGAGCTAACCAAGGGCCTCCTGCCACTCCTTCGTCACTCAAGGGGACGTATTGTGACCGTTGGCAGCCCAGCAGGTAAGTGCTCTTCCACTCAAAGACAAAGCAATAAAGGAGCTGCTATCAGATGAAGAATGATTTGGGGAATCCCAGGCCAAGGCTGAGCATCCCCATTCTATGCCCAGGAGACATGCCATATCCCTGCTTGGCAGCCTATGGAACCTCCAAGGCAGCTATAGCACTGCTTATGGACACATTTGGATGTGAACTGCTTCCCTGGGGTATCAAGGTCAGCATCATCAAGCCTGGCTGCTTCAAGACAGGTGAGGGTTCAGGTTTGGGGTGGGACCCGCATGTGGCAGGGACGAGCGGTCTGAGGACGTAGTGTGGCTTGGTTTACAGGCATAGTTTACATTGAATAGGTTAACAGCCTTTGGCTCTTCTGGCTGCTGCGTTCTGACCATGTCACCCCTTCCTCAGAGGCAGTGACTAATGTGACCCTCTGGGAGAAGCGCAAGCAACTGCTGCTGGCCAACCTGCCTAGAGAGCTGCTACAGGCCTATGGTGAAGACTACATTGAGCACTTGCATGGGCAATTCCTGAATTCACTCAGAATGGCATTGCCTGACCTTAGCCCAGTTGTAGATGCCATCATTGATGCACTGCTGGCAGCTCAGCCACGCAGCCGCTACTACACAGGCCGTGGCCTGGGGCTCATGTACTTCATCCACCACTACCTGCCAGAGGGCCTGCGGCGCCGCTTCCTACAGAATTTCTTCATCAGTCACCTTCTGCCCCGAGCACTGAGGCCTGGCCAACCCAGCCCTACTCCTGCTCAGGATACGCCCCAGAACCCAAACCCGTCCCCAGTAGCGGCTCTGTGAGTCACAAACCTAGGTGTTTTAGCAGGAGAAGCTTCCTGAGCCCTTGGCCCTCTCCCCTGCCCACTATAGGTCCCTCGACCTTACCCTAGAGTCTGTGTTAAGAAAAGCCCAGCCTCTATTGCTGATGCCTAGTCCAGGCCCAGGAGGTGGAAGTCTGCGAGTGAGCCTCTGGACCTCTCCTCTGCTTCATGAGCCCACACATACCCTACCAGGCACAACGCTCTACACTGCAGCCTGGAGAACCCAGATGGATGGAGAGTTTAGTGTAAGATTTTGGCTGTAGACTTTGATAGAACTCTACAGACCATTTCTGTTTTAGAATGTTTTAGAACTTTTAGAATGATTAGGCAGGTGGGGACCTCCTGAGAAATCTTTTGGGACCCATAGTCTCAGTGCTGCAAGTCCAGAGTAAATCCCAACTGCCTCTTGACTGGCTCAAGATTTAGGTCCCCAGTTACTGGCTCCCAGCCACATAGAAGCTGCATGTTGTACTTGCCTGGTTGTTGGTATTTTTAAAATAAAAATACATTTTTATTTCCCTTAAAACAGGAGAGATACAGTGTTTGGAGGAGTGACTGCCTGGTTGCCTGGGTGACAGGGTATGGCAATATGACAGAGGTTGGGTACTTCTTGGGAGATCCTGGGACTTAGCAGGGGAGCTGAGAAGGTTCCCCAGACACTCTGGTTCATATGTGCTGACCTCAGGCAAATCATTAGTCCCTGGGTCCGGGTTTCTGCATATTGAGATGAAGGTAATAGCCAACTTCTGGGAGCTACAGGGCTTAGTGAAGAAGCAGTGAGGGAGGTGTGGGGGACCTCTAGAGCCAAGATATAACTATTCTCTAACAACCCCCACCCCAGCCTACCTGAGCTCCCAGCAGTAAGAGCCATCCTCCAGGGACTTCCCTGGCCCTGTGGCTGCTGACTGCAGGAGAGACTCACCAAGGGTACAGTAATGAACTAAGTTGAGAGTCAAGGAAAGGTACGAGGGCACAAAGGAGGGAGCAGACAGCAGGATTTTTAAAGAGGGCAATTTTATTGTCTCAGAGGGGCAGAGCAGAGGGAGGAGGAGGAGGAAAAGCTGCTTTCCCAATACCCCAAGAATACATATTCTCTATTTTTCCCACGGGTCATGGTTCTGGGGAAGACCTATGGACAGGAAAGGAGGTCTACACTGTCCCAGGGGTTCTCAGGTTAGGGAGGGACATGAAAGTCACACAAGTTTCTTAGACATGTCAGTGGCTGTAAACATAGGGCTGGGGGCCTCTTTGCTCTGGAGGGGATCTTGGTCCATTCTTGATCAGGGGAGAGGTGCCTAACCCCTTTTTAGGCCTAAGAGCAGTCCCAGAGCAGGTCATGGAAGCTGGGCAACCAATCCCAGGACAATGTGCTACATCTCAGGTCGGACAAGTGAGCCCTGGCTTCACCACAGCACACAGACACACACAGTGCACTTGGGAACCTTAAGTTAGAAAGTTAGAAGATGGGGATGTAGTTGTCGATCTTGGCGCGATGGCGCTGGGCAATGCACTCAGCAATCCACACAATGTTTCGACATTCCTGTTCCTTAAGCTTCACAAAGGCATAGAAGACACCAAAGTGGAACTGGTTCAGGAAGGCTAGCTTGTTTAGCTTCACCTGTGGACAGACATAGGTGTGATTCACAGGTGCTGTGGCCTAAGTCACAACCCTCCCTATACGGGGTAGGCTCCACAAGACCCGGGCTCACCTCATGTTCAAAGAATCGGTCCTCCAGGGTCTTGTCTCCAGGATTGCTACCTGCACCCTCAAAAAGCAGTTTGTACTCCTGGCAAGGAAATGGGGAGAAGCACAGGTATGAGTGCTGGGTGCTGGGGGTGCCAACATGGCCACCTAAATCTTGTCAGCTGGGGCACTCACCGGGTAGTAATCAGCTACATTCTTGACCTGTTCATAGTCATCAGCCCGAGCAAGCTGAGCCAAGCCCTCGGGGTAGAGTCGGCCACAGTGTGGGAAGAGCTTGGCACGGTCCTCCTTGGACAGCTCTGTGCCGAAAGAGTTGATGGTAATGATGAAAGCACGGCGGTCGGCTTCAAACTGCAGGGCCAGTGCATAGGTAAGGAGAGAGGGAAGACGAGGAGGCCATGCCAATCAGTTGGTAGAACTCCCCTGGCAAGGATCAATGGGGACAAAAGGCAGAGAAGTGGGGAAGCACTCACCTCTAGGATAGGACACATGGCATCAGCTGTGGTCCCACCCAACAGAGTACAGAACTTGTAGAAGGACTCCAGATAGGCCTGCAGAGAGGACAGTGTTTGCTTAGAGCAAGGATAGCAATGCTGGGAGATTTATTAGAGACCTAGTCAGTTTGATCTCCCCTCTCGAAACCTTTCATGGTAGGGATGGGCCAGCTCATTCTATGCCAACTTCCCCTCTACCGAACATCTACTAATTTCAACAGTTAATCATCCAAGTAGCAGTGGCTTGGTGCATTCTATCTGGGTGTGACAAAACAGTTTCTAGCCCACTATCTGCTTCAGGGATATTCCCACCCCTTTCTGTTGTCAGGCTTAAGGGGGTCTGTCTTCTCCCTGGTGCTTTGCCTTCCGTTTCTAGTCTTCAGAAACTTCCCTTCCCCAGCCTCAGAAAAGCAGGTGTCCACGGGCTTGTGAGGGAATGTTATCCTCAGGGTTCACAGAGGTCTACACTGAATCTTTTCACCCTCCCTCGCAACAACCCACCTTGCAGAACACTACTCCTCTCACCCCCAGACAGTCCCTAGGTTTCAACAGCAGGAACCAAATTATCAGGTCAGTTTCTGCTGAGCACCAGCCTCACAGTCAGTAACTGGGTACATGGGCTGCCAGCGGAAACAAGCAATTTTGTCAAGGCAAATTTGATCTACTGGGCATGAGGAAAGGACAGGTCAGCTCACATAGAAGGTCTTCCCCATCTCTCATTTGCAAGGTCACACAGAGGTTTCTTTCCAATACCTCTGCCCCCATCAAGGTCTTGCAGACCCCATGGGGCACACTTTTGCCTGAAACTTGACTCAGACCCCACCTAAGGTCCCATATGTAGCATGATCACAGAGACTCTGGATCTGAGTTGGGGTTGGGGGGCTGTGAAAAGCTTTCCAATTCAGGTGTGCCATCCAAGCTGGCTGGGACCCATAGGATATGCACTCAAAAACAGATGAGATGATGATTCCCAGAGCTCCACAAGACACAGTGACACTATCTAAGATGAGCTCAGTAGAGAACCTGCAGTTGATCACTGAGCTCATAGGAAACAAAAGGTTAATATTAAGTAAGGAATAAGAAAAAGCCAGGAAAGCAACAACAGAGTCCAGCACAGAGGATCAAAGCCTATAGGCAGAAATGGCTCCCACCTCCCACCTTGGTGGGACTTCACAGGCCCTCCAGGAGTCAGTCCTCTGTGGCCTTTGTGGCCAGCCAAGGTGGTTATGCTAAAAATCTTAGGGCCTACCCTAGTGGAACCTGCCATTCCTATCTGTGGGGGAAACTACTAGCCAGTTTAGGGTTCCATGCCCTGTTACCTCCCTGTTTGCTTAGCCACACTGTATTGATCCCAGAAGCTGACCCTAGGATTAAGGGCTACACTTTCCTCTAGAGGCTGTAGCAGCAAAGAAACTGGAAAGACTCAGGTACCAAGGTCACCTCCCCAACCCTACCCTGTCCCCTGGAGTCTGCCAGCCCATGGTTGCTGCACCAGCTGCCTACAATTCACTTGCCAGACGGCTGAGGGTCCACCTAATCTCCCATCTGTGGCCACTGGGCTGGGACATTGCCTGACAGGCAGGCAGCTTTGGCATGGGGCCCACAGTGGTGGGTCAGTTTTTATGAGCTGGTTTCTGGGCAGTCCTTGCCAGTGACTCCAGCTAAAACCAGTCAGGCCCAGAGAAGGTGTAGGTAAGGCTGGCGGTATAGCCACACCCCTCATCCTGTCTGGGGCAAGGAATTTGTCAACAGGCCAGGTGAGTAGGTGGGAGCACTATAAGGTACCATGCATGTACACACACACACACACACACACACACACACACACACACACACACACACACGTACATATTATCTTACCCCTTACCAATAATCTTCCTTCCACCCTACAGTCATACAGTCATAAAGGGCCTTCTAAGAATATTCTGCTGTTAGAAGACTTTAGGCTCACAGCCTAAAGTTCATGTTTTTTTCACATTTTACTTACTTTGTGTGCATGTATGTGCAAAGGTAAGAAGACAATTAGTGGGTATCAGTTCTCTCTTTCCACTATGTGGGTCCCAGAAATCAAACTTAGCTTGTCTAGCTTGGCAGTTAAGCATTTTCATTTCCTGAGCAATGTTGTCAGCCCAAAGTTACGGTTTTCATTATTGTTGTTGTTGTTTTGTGACAGGGTCTCACTATGTAACCCAGGCTATCCCCAAAACTTACTACATAGACTCAAACTCACAGAGATCTGCTTGCCTCTGCCTTCTAAGCACTGGACTGAAGAAAGTCATTATGCCTAGCTTACCTTTTCTTGAGAGACTCTTACTATGGAGACATGGCTGACCTGTAACTCACTACATATACTAAGCTAATCTTGAACTTAGCAAAAATCTTCTTGCTCGAGTTTTCCTAGCATTCTGAAGTATGCACCACCACTCCCAGCTAAAGTTCAAACTCTTTTTGCTGTTGTTGTTGAAGAAACACTTTATTCAGTGGCTTGGGGAAAGGTTGTACAAGTGCTATCTGCTCTGCACAGGGCAGACCTTACAGATCTCCCGTCACTAAGAGAAGTTCAAACTCTTGATAATGCATTCAAGGCCCTGGGTGACTTGGTTCACTCAGTGCATGTATCTTCTTTTGGATCTCCTCCCCACTATCCATGTGAAACCTACACTCACAGCAAACCTCTTGCCATCTGGCCTTCCTTCTGCCTATGCTATCATACCTTCTAGCATCTACCTCCAGATCCTAGCTATATGTTGACATAGGCCCCACAGAAAGACTAGAAGGTCTGAGCTCAGGCTGAGCCAAATGTCCACCAGCCAGCTACAATCAGGGTAGAAGACACACACCTCCAATCCCCCAGTGGAGACTGGACAGACAGATGTTTTCAGATTTAGGTCAGCAGGTGCCTTAGCCGGTGCCACCCTCACTTTCTCTGCATGGTTTGCCTACTGCTGATCCATGCTCCTGGCTAATGCCTTCCAGGAGTCTTGGCATCACAGCTTAGGGTCACACCACAAACTGAACCCAGCCTTTCCCAAATGTCCCTAACTGGCAGCTACCTTTTAATCTTAATGACTGTAAGAACTGAGGAATCCCAAGCCCACTCTCTCTCCAGAGACTAGCCAGTCTATGCCATAGTCTAGTAGGAAGCAAAAGGTGAATAGAAGCTGAAGATAATGAGATACATGGCACTGGCTCACGGTCCGGGAACCTAAAAGGGTTATAATACACTGGCTGTGCCTGGCTGGATCCTTCCCCCATATAACTAAGCACATATTACTGCCTTTGCCTCGGTGCCTGTCTTGGCTGGCAAAAGCTCATGTGGTGTAGGTTTGAGGGCTATGGCCTGGGTGGTGGTCCATGACACTCTTGGATGCTACATGAGTAGCTGTCCAGGGAGCCAGGTCTGACAGGCCAAGTGTCAGAGCACCATCCACTCCAGCTGATCTTATCTGAGCCTGCTGCAGACACCATGGAATGGATAACCTGTTCTACAAAACCTTAAAACCATCCCAGGACCTAGAAAGGACCCTGGTACAGGTACATGCTGGTCCAGCATCTCACATAAATTACCTTCTGTCACAAACCAACCAACCATTTACAAGTCAACCCCCACCCACCCCCACTGTTTCTCAAGAACACTACCTTGTAAAGCGTATTTCGGATTATCTCGATGTTCATCTCATCAAGGTCCTGCTCTGAGATGCAGTCCTGGAAAAAAGCCGCTGAGAAGGGAAGACAAAGATGTAAAGAGCAAAACAGCAGCCTAAGTGAGAGGGCTCACATCATAAGGCCCACTAAGCTAAGTACTGGAGACCCCCAATCCAGCTTGAGATACTGCCTTGGAAGTAGGAGAAGCAACTCTCTGGGCTGTGTATGCTGACCTGAGCTTTTCCTGCCTCTTTGCTCCTAAAATTGATTTATAAAGGAGGCGGCCAGCCATAACATGATCTAATCGCTGCTGGGGCAGACCCAAGTTTAGACCATGCCAAAGACAGGCTTGCATAAGAGGCCATGAGATTTCCCTTCTCCAGGGACAGCTATCAGTTTGGGGACTTAAAACGACTGCTATGTATACCCTATGAAGGCCTAGAGCCTGCACATAGGAAACTAGCCTCTTCCTCCTCCTCCTCCTTTTTTTTTTTTTTTTTAAAGATTTATTTATTTATTTATTGTACTCGGGTACACTGTCACTGTCTTCAGACACACCAGAAGAGGGCATTGGATCCCATTACAGGTGGTTGTGAGCCACCATGTGGTTGCTGAGAATTGAACAGTCAGTGCTCTTAACTGCTGAGACATCTCTCTAGCCCCCTTCTTCTTCTTCTTTAGATAAGAATGAGCTTATGGAAAAGAGCGACCTAAGCTTGGAGTAGTTAGAAATCCACTGCAGAACTAAGAGGAGAGGCTAGGGCAGAATCCCAAGGAGGGCCTGAAGACTTACCCAATGTCTCTCCTTTAAAGAGGAAACTGCAGAAGCCACAAACAGCCCAGAACTAGCTTAGAGTTACAAGGAGAATCAAAGGCAAACTAGGTGAGTATATATGGCTGGCACTTCTCAGCTTAGGGCCTTCTGATTCAACTCTGGTGGCTTCCTGGAATAGTTCCCTGGGGTTTAGATTGTGGCTATAAGGGAACTAGCTAGCTATGATACACCTCTCTCCAGCATTCTAGGCAGACAGGAGCCAGCACTAGTGAGGCAGGGCTAACAGGAAGCTATCCTGACTCCCCTCCCTTCCTTGGCCTCTGACATGTGCCTTGCATCCTACTGGACACCATCTGACCTGACCCCTGGGACCTGCTCAGTGGAGTCAAATGAAGCTTTTTGCTTTTCTTTTCTATCTCATAAGAAGGACTCATTATAGTCCTGGTTAGGGCCACAGTCTGCTAGACTGCTCAGGACTACAAGGGTCACAAGCCCCTTTCGCTTCTCCATAAGTTCATTCAGCCCTCCTCTGAATTCTGAAAATCAACACTATTTCCAAATTTAGTCTCAGTCTGCCCTTTGGGTTGCCTGTCTGCCTAGGAGAAGCAATGGGAAAGGAAATGAAGTGGGATGGGAAACAATGAGAATAGGAAGCTGAGGGAAGGGCAGAGTCAGCTGCAGCAAAGGCTCCTGCTTTAGGGCTGCCCCACCTCCTACACTCCATAAAACCTACACTGAGGCTCTGATGCTAAGACCACTGTCCAGCTGCTCTTTCCACCACAGAGGCTCACCCAGGGGTGTGTCCACCAGAATGGCATTGTAGAGCTCTGCAGGTGTCTGTGCAATGTTCACCGCCTCCATCTGCTCAAAGCTGCCTAGTGGATGGCACTTGGGCACAAGTTCAGCTATTGAACGCTGGTGCAGCGTGCCTGTGATAAGCAGGATCACGTTGTCAATCATGTAGCTATAACTGTGAGAAGCAGACAACAACAGAGCAGACTGTTAGGCTAGGGGGCTTGGGAGGCCTAACCCCCAACTTTGCTCACATCCTTGCTCACACAACTCCTAAGAGTAAGTGCTAGCTTGTGGATGCTACAGATAGGCTCCAGACAGACTATCCTTCCCCACCTAGATTCCTGCCACCACCACCACCATTAACCCCAACCCCCAATAACAGGAACACCAGATAAATACAGCTTCTTCTTTAACAGGATGGTAGATTCATGCCCCATAAATGCCTGGGACACAAGTAAATAGCCTATAGTGTGAACAGTGTTCCAACAGCACACAGAAACCATGAGCACATACATGTGAGGCACATAACCCATCCCAGAGGCAGGTGTGGTCAGGAGCTTGACAGATAAAAGGACTGGGAGATGAAAGTGTGTTCTAGAAAGAGGGAACAGTATGCAAAGGCCTGGGGGCACACACTGAGTGAGACTGGATTGATCTGAGGAACTGAGTATTGTCAAGACTGGCAGAGGGAAAAGGAGGGCACAGCTGTAGGCAAGGCAGTGCTATCAGCAGAAGGCTGCCTGGAGACTGAGCTCAGGTCAGGCAGAGGGTTCCAACTTCACCTCAAATACTATGGAGCCATGTGTGGGATGAAAATAAGAAGCCACAGTATAATTAGAGCCACTCTGGCTCCATAGGAGTTGGGAGTCCGGAGGAGAGGAGAAAGACAAGGAATAGGCTGGGGAAAGGCTTCTCCAAGAAGAGCCAGAGAAGAGTCATAAAGGCCCCTTCTAGAATAAAGAACAGGGTCAGACAGACTGCAGAGCCCCATTGGAAAAAAAAAAAAATCACTACTCCTTAGAGCCAGTTCAAGCAATTACTCAAGAGGGCCTGAATGAGATCCAGAGGTGGGTCTGATTCAAGTCAGTTCTAGGTTAGGCTTGCCCTGCAAGAGCCCTGCTCTGTGCACCATGGACAGCAGAGGGGGCTGTGGAGTTGGGGAGGGTGGGGGCTGCCTAGTTAAGACTTGGCAAGGAACAACTAAGACAATTCGTCTCCAACTGAAAAGCAGAGCCACAAAGGAACTGGGCCAGAAAGTTTTGTGTACTCACCTATGGGGATAGGGTAATGGGGAAGGGGAAGGGATAAAGAAGAGGAGAGGACCCCAATGGTCCCAACTATTACCCATCCTGTTACAATTAGTAAATTCTGAGTATAAAGGAGGTGGAGAATGTCCTTAAAGGCCAGGCTGGGCCTTGGAAGGGTAAGGACTAAAGATGGAGGCTACTGTCAATCAGGCCCTGAACATAGTTCTTGTTCTGTTTCTGGGAAGTCCAGAGCTAGGCTCTATCCCTGTAACAAATCTTGAGTACCTAGGGCTGAGACTGTACCAAGAAAAGGCCTTGGTAGGAGGTGGGGCTCAGTACCAAAGGAATAAAAGGAAAAAGGTGGTGGCCCAGAGTACCAGTCACTGTGGTACTCCTCAAAATACCCAAGGCCCTCAAAATACCCAAGTCCTTTCTCAGCCCAGCCCATACTCCTTGTGCTTGATGAACACAGATCCCACTCAATTCAATGCCATTACAACCTCTGGTCTCCTGGGCCTGGGGCTAGGCAGCTGACCTCTTCCCATACCCAATCTGGATGGGTCATTATAGGATATACACTAAGAGTCGGGCCTCGCCTTCCAAAACCAAGGGTCTCAAGCAAGATCCATTTGTAATTGTAAGCCAAGAGGCACATATAACCAGCCTCTTATCCTTGACCCCACAGAACTGACAGTTAACTTACATCCAGTCCAGCCATACTAAAACCAATGTCTTCCCAACACAGCCACTGCAGAGACCCCACCCCAGAGATAAGAATGCCTTTTTTCCTTTTGATCCCTTTGGATATGCCGAAGAACAACAGCACATCTCTTAAACTTATTCAAGTGATCCTATGTGGTCTTAAGTGCCATAACAGATAAAACACCTATGGCTACCTTTGACCAAAGCCTTAGTTTTTAGTTCTAAACTCCCACCTCTGTCTTCTCAGAGATACCCCACAAACATGTTTCCTTAGTCTAAACTTATCCCTCCCCCTTGTGCCCAAAACCCAGGGTCTCTGTTTATCTGTTTAGGCCGGGGACAAGACTGGAATAAGACATCAAAGAAGGTGTCTAAGTACTTCTGAGGGTCCTGGCCCAGTCTAGGAAGAAAGCCCTGTAGGGAAATGCTGCCACCTGACTTCGTTGCTATACCTCTAGTGAGTAGAGGAGACTAGCTGTGGTTAATGGTTCAGCTCTGACATTGTATGCAAAAGCCAGTAGGAGCTCTCCCCTCCCTTCTAGCTTCCCCAAACCTCTCCTTGCTATAAGCCTTAGTTGAGTACAGAGAAAAATGCTGGGCCAAGTTAGGGCCACTCACAATCACAGCACTCAGCCCCTTCTAACTCCTCCTTCTACTCAGGCCAGGCCAGCCTGTATCCTGTGCCAGGCTGAGCACTTCCCTCCCCATGGGCCAACTCTAAGATTGCTTCAGTGGAGGCCCCTGCTTTCCCTTCCTGCACAGCAAGGCTCAGAATCCTCTTTCCTGGGAGATGGAAGGCAGGACAGGACTGGCAGAGATGGTAAGACCCAGCCATATGCCTTCCTAGCTTCAGCAAGCAGGAAACTTCCTCCACTCTGCCTGGTCTTCAGAAATTGCCTCCCTGCCCCCAGAAAGCTGCGTTGCCATGTCTCCCTTCATTTGGCCTCAAAAGAGAGAATAAAGTTCCAGCTGGTCAGCATCTCCCTCCAGAGGAAGACAGCTGGGGAGTGGATGGCCAGCTGCCCACCAGGCCAAAGAGGCCCTTTTGGAGGGGCGGGGGGTAGAGCAGTCTATAATCTTCTGCCCTAAGGCCCTCCCTTGCCCTGTGCCTCCAAATAGCTTGGACTGGGAGAAGTTTTAGGCTACAGTTTAGGAAGCTACTTCCTTCAAGAAACCTTTAGAGTCCCTAGCCGACCCTGTCCCTCCACCGTGCCCTTTGGTGCCACCTGCTGGAGCAACATGGCTTTTCTGTATTTGGGCTGGGAGGCTGTGTAGAACCAGGTCTTGTGCCAACTGGCCTACCTGCAGCCCCCACCAAGGAGCCTCATTTGTGGCTAGTGACATTATCTGTACTAAACTACATCTAGGTCCAAGGAGCCCCACTCAGGGCTGAAAATGAACAGAAGTTTCTGCTATGACCTTATTTAGCAGATTATCCCTTAAGCCTCAAGTTCCCCTTTGCAACCAGAATGAATGGTTATCCACAGAAGAGTTAGTGGGCCTCTGACTATCTCCTCATTAAAATCCTGACCCTCCTCCAAGGCTCAGTTGGGTTATTCCATTTGATTTGAGCCTTTGGGGTCCTGAAGGGTCCCTCACAGTGGTGCTTTTTCCTAAGCCAGAAAGAACAGGATCAGTGCCGGCTCCCTTTCCATCCTAAAGAGCAATAAGGAAACAGCCCACAGCAGCCCTAGAGCCTTGGTTAGCAGAGACCTGTAGTCCACCCCTACAAAGTCAGCTTACTGGGAGCAGTCAGGATAAGAAGGTCTGGGGAAACCCAATGACCACTTTAGGACAAAGAAGGGCCAAAGTGGGGGCAACATGTCCTTAAGAGGATAAGAGAGGCTTTGGGGGACCCACCAGACACTTGAGGCCATGTCCTAGGACAAAGCTTCCTTCCAGGTGTCCACTTCCACTGATGGCAATTCTCCCAGATAGTACAGGTTAGCCACACAATTTCTGCCAGCGGACATGTAGGCTACAGGGAGTTGTTATACACCAGGGATGGCCCCTGCTAGAGACCTGCTTCATTTAAAAACAATAGCATTTAGGGGCCACCTGAAGATGTCCCAGAGACCAAGATGACCCTTCTACGAACAACTTTCCCAAGTTCTCTTCCAAGGTTAGGGCTTTCTCCTGTGAGAAAATACCATGGAATGGGCCAAATAAAAGTATTCTCCATGGATAAAGAACCCAGAATACAGGCTCTATCCCAAGTTAAAGGGCAGGTTAGGCCTGGTAACAGCCCTCAGTTTAGCAGCATTTTAAATGTGTTAGGATTGTGGTGTTAGGCTAGGTCACCTAAAACTACATGTTGACAGTCTACTTCACGAAGACTGCCTGCTCTAGGGCACACAACTACCTCTGCTGTCAGTGTCTGCTCCCTCAGCACCACTATCCCTCTGCGTCTATGTAGTTCACTCCTGGCACGACTCTGGACTCAGCCAAAGTTTTTCAGTCTAGATTCCCAACCCTAGTTCTTTCCCTCAAAAACCTTTCTTCTCAACCAAGAAGTCATTCCTTAGGGAGAGCAGTCATGAGTCCCCAGCTTGAAGGAGCCCCACCCCAGCCCCAGTATAGGGTTCAAATGAAAGCTTCACTCAACTCTTCCTAAAAGTCTATTCACACTTGAATGATCTGATAGGGCACTGGAAGAGAAAGAGCAGCGAAAGAGATAGGAGTTAAATTTAGTCAGATATCATGAGAGAAGAAACTGCTGAGGGCTGGATATAACCAATGCCCAATCCTAGAGACCTTGGCCACATGAAGGCCAAGAGTGACGATAGCCAGGGCCTTGTTGTGGAGTGACAAAACTGGGAAATGACTGGAGGCTTGAGTGATAGAGGAGGTGAGAGAAAAGATGAGGAATGTGAAAAATGGGCCCCATAAAATGAGTTTTAAGAGTGGTTAATGATGTTAGAGATGTAGGTGTGGTACTAGAAGCACTTAAAAGGGAAGGTGACAACACAGAAGTAAAGAGGAGTGGCCACTCAGGGTCCAGGTAAGGGTGAGAAGATTCAGAATGCTGGGTAGAAGGATCTCAGGGAAAGGAAGGTAGAATGGACTCAGGGCGGGATGCAGATGCAATGTTGGAAGGTGTACTTGCTTCTGATGGCTTTGTAGAGGAAATAGGTGGTGCACAGAGATGAAGAGGCTGCAGGCAGGAGAGGAATGGGGAGAGGTCATCCTATTTATGATGGGAGCTGCAGGGTGCTGAGTAGGGACAGCAAGAAGGTGCTGGGCAGAAACAAGCTGAGGCTGAGTAGGTGAGCATGTATGTCTATTAGTAGGAAAGACATTCCCTCCCACATACCCTGACAATTGCTGGCTTCCCCAGCTCTGCTCCCAGAAGTGGAGGCTCTGGGATTCCTCCAGGACTCGGGCGCTGCCAGTAGGGAGGGAGGGATCATGAGTCGGGAAGCCAAGAGAGTTACAGATGTTAGCAGAAGAGATCTCAAATGATAGACCAGAAAAATTCAGCTAGAGAGGGAGGGAAATGAAGACAGAAGGGGATAGCAAGAAAGGAAACTGCCTGATGCCCTATTGAATCTAGATCCCATGTCCTACGAGATCCTACGACTCAAAGTGGGTTGGAGAGTCTGAAGGCTGTGGGTGGAGGATGGTTGCCTGACTCAGCAATGTCAAGAGTGGAGTAGTTCAAGGTGGTGACATACCAGTCATCAGTTGGGGAGTGGGGGGGAAGAATGTGGAGAATAGAGGAGGAGGCATTGCAGATGAAGGGGTCAAGGACAAGTAGCCATAGGTTCAGACTGGTCAACATGTGACATCCTGAGTGGTGGTAGAGAGAAAGTTTATAAGCCACAATCACCCATAATTGGAAGAGGCCAGGAAGTGGTAGATTCAGAAAGTTTGCCACAGGATAACACTTGGCTGCTTTAAGCAC
This sequence comes from Montemys delectorum, assembly GCA_019843815.1. Classification (NCBI taxonomy): domain Eukaryota; kingdom Metazoa; phylum Chordata; class Mammalia; order Rodentia; family Muridae; genus Montemys; species Montemys delectorum. The sequence continues at coordinate 18,729 of JADRCD010189913.1, forward strand.
ACTTGGAGCTTGGAGCCAACCTCCAGCAAAGAGCTGGCAGCTGCTCTGTCTCAGTCACTCACAGAGCCCTCTCCAGTTTCACAGCCTCGCAGGCTGACACCGAAACAGGCCAGGGTAGATGCACAGGCAGGTGGGCAAGTTGGCAGCAAGATGGATAACATCTACTCTCTGACCACTGGCATGGGGTCAAGCTTCCTCTAGCCAGCCTAGCTGGCAAGACCAGAACATCAACCAGGAAGCTGGAGAAGCCTTGTGCAAACAAGTTGAAGGTGAAGGCTGAGCTATGGCAATAAATTTAGTTTCCTGGTATGTCCTTGGCTCTGGCTGTGGGGTAGGGGATACGCAGGCCCAGGCTAGGGGTTAGGTGACAGATGGTAGAATGATGTGACACCTCCCCCCCAAAGCATCAGTATGTAATACACTCTTATCTGCCCTGTCCCACTAGGTCCATATTGGCATACCTTGATGAGGATTAAGAAAGTTTGAGCATGAACCCATGTAGGATTCCGCAGTGAAGAGGTACCTGGAGGAAAAGATCTACAGCCAGGAGAATGCTTGCTTTCCAACTTATAGGAGTACTCTGCGCCTTTCAGGTGTCCCAGCCTGTTATAACTGAGGTTGGAGCCCTCTGCCTAAATACCCCATTTGAGTAGATGAATTTTGTGCAAATGGCTGGTTTTGGCTGAGAGGAGAAGATGGGCTAGACAACCATATACAACTCTGTCTAAGAAGAAACAAGTGGAGTGATGTGTCTGGTCCCAAACAAGAGGCTAGGGAAAGGGAAAAACAAAACATTCAGAAGAATGTGGGGATATATCTCCTAACAACATACATTGTACAGCACACTCAGAGGCTAGCCAATGATCATACTTCTGCTTACTACTTTCATGAGGCAGCCATCTGGGCTGGAGCCATTATTTGTCTGCCAGGCTCTAACTCATGACTTCTAAGTCATTCCTTCAGAGCTAATTTCTCTACCTTTTAGGGTCCCAGACATACAGGACTAATTGAAGTAGCCTGTACTAGCCCTCAAGTCCAGGGTCTTCTCTGTTTAGCTCCTCTAAGAGCTTGGTATATAGCTTCTCTAAGAGTTCCACCCAAGGGTCACACAATGGGGAAGCCTGGAGCAACCAAGGGTTATTAATAAAAAACCTACCCACCTTAGCTCCTATTAAGAACAGCAAGGCATTCAGCCTCCCCCAACTCAAGCCCATTCCCTGTCTTTCTGACCTGTCAGAGCACATGAAGAACAGGCCCCCAGCTATACTGTGTGAAGGTGTGTTTCTGTTCTTCAACTGCCTCTTCTGATTGGTTTAATAAAGAACTGAACAGCCTATAGCAAGGCAGAAGAGGACAGGTGGGACATCTGGGAGAGATGGGAACTCTGGGAAACCATCAGATGTGGATGGGATTCACCAGCCAGACATGGAAGGAGCAGGTGCTGGGACTGAAGGAGAGAGGTAATGGGCTACATGGCAGAAAGTAGATTAGAATAAATGGACTATTAAGTTATATGAGATAGTTGAGAATAAGCCTTGATGTCAAGCCTAATCATTCATAAACAATAGTAAGTCTCCATGTCATTATTTGAGTGCTAGTAGGTTGAGACAGTCCAGTGATACTCAGCCTAGGTAGGGGCAGAAGGACTGTATGGCTCATCCCAGGCTCTCCAGAGTTCTGTCTACACCCAGACCTTGACTCTACCATGAGGGGAGTAGGGAAAACCTAATGAGTATTTGATATAGGTGCTGTAGAAGAAGTGAATAGCAGAGCTCCAATTCTCCCAGCTTTTGCAACTTTAACATCTCCACAACAATGAGAGACAGGAAAAGAAACTAGTAACACTACTTTAAAGGTTGTGACCAAGAGTGCAGAGTTGTTGAATGGCCAATCTCGTTATACCACTTAAGAAGACTTTAAAGACTTTCTTTAACAACAGCTGGCCTGACAGGGCTGCCATCTGGTCACCAGACAGAAGCACAATAACTGCTGTCCTAGGCCATTCTGGTGTCAACTTCCGCAGGCATAGAACTACCTTGCCCAGCACTATGCATTCACTCACGTAATGAAGTCCAGGAAGCTGGCAAGTGGCTCATAGGCATGGTTTCTCATGTGGCGGAACTCTACTACCATCTTCTCCTTGAGCTTGTCATCAATGACTGACACCGTCAGAGGTGATGCTTCATTGGCCAGGAAGTTGCCATAATCTGTACTCTGCAGGTGCAGCTTCAAGTCTGAAACACAAGGGTAGATGGTAAAGGTTAGGCTTTCTGAACCTTACCCATTGCCCTAAGTTTCCATCCTTAGCCAATTCTAAGCCCAGTTCCTCCCATGAAAAGTGTATCCTGCTGCCACCTGACTTTATCTCCCTAATGGCTCAGTGTCAACTGACAAAGTAGCCAGGCTAAGGCCCAGATGACCCAGACCCTAAGAATAGAAGTCAGTATTCTAGGCCCCAGAGTACAAATGCAAGTAGAATAAGTGTACACCAAAATGATGAGATTGGGAAATCTCAAAATAAGGTTATCAGTTATAATCTGTGGACTTTGAGATCCTGACTTGGAAGAAAATATAACAAGTACTCTCCAGCACATTAGAATTGGAAGAGCAAAATATTCAGACATGAGGCACATTTAAAAAAAGATATTCTGCCAGGCAGTGGTGGCACACGAAGATGTATCTGGGAGTTCAAGGCCATCCTGGTCTACAGAGTGAGTTCTAAGACAGCCAGAGCTGCATAGAGAAGCCCTGTCTCAAAAAGCCAAACTAAACCAAACCAACCAACCAACCAAACAAACAAAAAAAAAAAAGGGAAGAAAGGAAAGAAGGGAGGAAGGAAGGAAGAAAGGGAGGGAAGGAGGAAGAAAAGATAAGAAATATCCAAAGCTGCTGGAGGTAGATGAGAGAAACACACAAAGATATGGTTGAGTGGAAAAGGCCTCGCTGGGTTGGACTGCAGCAAAGGGTGGGGACTAGAAAGCACAAAGGAAAAGAAGAGGCCTGAAGGATGTGTAGCCTGGGATTGGGCTCCCCTTAACAGTGGCTGGAGGTAGACAAACTAATACTAAGAGTTCTCTTCAATTTTTAGAGACACATAGAATATGTGACTATGAATTTGGTTTTGGTGTTTAACTCCTTACCTATCCTTACTTATAATTTAGTTTGCTGCCATTAGCTATGTTGGGAGCAAACATATCTGAAAGGACAGCATCCCTCCAGAAGGTTCCTCTCATGGAACCCAGAACTATGAGTATGTGTCTCTAAAAATTGAATGACTCACCCCTGCCTCTAGTCCATTCCTCACACAGTAGCCAGTGATTACTTTATTTTTGCAGTGCTGAGAACTGAAGTTAGGGCTTCATATATGCTAGGCTATATTACATCACTGGGGTATATTTTATTATTTTTACTTTTTTATATGTTTGTGTGCACATGTATGTTTATGTATGATTGTAGAGGTCAGAGGAAAATCTTAGATATCATTTTTCGGCTCTTCCTATTGTTTAGACAGGGTTGTTCACTGGCCTAGAACCTGACCAAGTAGGCAGGCCAGCAACCTTATGGGGATCCAACTGTCCTGCCTCCCATCTCACCATTGCTGGTATAAAAATACATGCCAGCACACCCAGCTTTTTACAGATTCTAGGGAGCCATCAACCTAGTCCATTCATTCATTCATTCATTCATTCATTTGAGACAAGATCTCCCTATGCAGCTTGGCTGGCCTTGAACTCAGAGATCTCCCTGACTCTGCCCCTCAAGTGTATGATTAAAAGTATGTGCCACCATGCCCAACCTCTTTGAAACATGGTCTTGTTATGTAGCACAAGCTGACTTGGAACTCACTCTGTAGACCAGGCTGGCCTCAAACTTTTCAATCCTCTTGCCTCAGCCTTTCAAGTGCTGCTACTGAGGTCACAGGCACTAACCACCACCATCAGCATTGATGCTTCTTAAAAAGTTACATTTATATGTATGTGGAGGTGGGTGTGAGCATGCATGTACCCACACATTTTCCCAACATGCAGTGTCACTGTGTGCCTACGGAGATCAGAGTACTCCTGCAGAAACCTGTTCCCTCCTTCTACCACATGAGCTCCAGGTACTACACTCAGGCTTGGTGGCAAGTGCCTTTGCCTGTTGAGAGTAGTCTTCTTAAAACACAAGAAGAATTATTTGTGCTCTAAAAATTACTGTAGAATAAATGAAAAGATAGGGAAAGGTAAGTGATGATGGCTAGAAAATTACTCCTGGGTTATTAGTGAAGGACTCCCCAGGTGTTCTTGAGGCCCAGAGGGTCACACAGCTGGAGCTGCTCAGGGAGAATGAAAGGTGCAACAGGTAACTTGTCCGGCACCTTTCTGATGCCCCTCATACTCTATCACATGAAGAATGCCTCAACAGTGTGTGGCATTGAGGCGCACACCTCCAATCCCAGTACTCAAGGCAGAAGCAAAAGGATATCTGTGAGTTCAAGACCAGCTAGTTCTACACAGGCAGTTCCAGGCCAACCAGGGCAACATAACTAGATCTTGTCTCAACCCAAACTAATGAACAACCACCATAATAAAGAATGCTCAACTTACAGTCAAGTATGCAAAAGGAGATGGAAGAGCACATGTTGCTGAATGTAGGGAGCATGTATAGAAGTGCTGGAATAGACACTTTTTACCTATATTCCTGGGGGGAGAGGGGCTGGTAATAAACAGAATTTATGTCCTCCTAGGCACTAATAGGGTGCACCTTAGCTTGAGGAGGATCCAATGTGTTCATGCCAACGTGGCCATTTAAATATACTTCTCTCCCATGGCCACCCTAAAGATGATTAAAAAAAAGAGAGAGAGAGAGAGAGAGAGAGAGAGAGAGAGAGAGAGAAGGCAAAGCAAGTTAAGAGAAGCCACCTGGCTTTTAGTGATATGTGCACATCTCTACCAATGTCTCTACCCCAGGGCATCTGCAATCACTCTGCTAAAGGGTTCTGTTCTTTCTTATTCTCTCAGTCTGGCTACTCTGAGAGTAAGGCATGGGTAACAGGAAGTATTCAACTCAGAAATGCTTGGGTTATTGTAGTAATTCAGATGGGTTTTCCAGGAAAAAAAAAAATCTAATTCTATTGATGGTTATTGCCTGCATTTCTACCTCCACACTGTAATAACCTTGAGACTGGGCAAGTGCACAATCTTTTTAAAAGAAACATGGAGGAGAGGTTTTAGGTCAGCTGGCAGAAAGCTTACCTAGCATATATGTTCACGCCTAGAATACCAGCATTTGAGGGCAGAAGTAGTTCAGTTGTTCAAGGCCAACTTAGGCTATAAGACCCTGTCTTGATAAAGAAAAGAAAAAAAAATAGAGGGTGGGGTGGGGTACAGACAAGACAATACTTACAACTTAGAACACTTTTCTAGTAGTTTCTTATAGCACATAGCCATGCTGCTTCATAAGTCTGCCAGCTTTTCTGAATTACTCTGAGAAGCATAACTTTTCCTTTTCTTCTCCCTTATTTAAGCATTTTTTCTTAACATACTGGGCTTCACTCCTCTAATGCCCCATTTCCCACCATGGAGCTCTGTATGCTGCCACATGGCTGACCTCCACAATGGTTTAACTCAAACTGCATGGCTGTTTTTCCTTTTCCATTCTCCTCCTCCAGGCAGCTACTGAGATTTACAACTTGCTTGTCCTGGGGTTTTTCTTTGAAACTCTAATAAAATTGTCCTCTTAAATAAACTTTGGCTTTGCTTGACTTTCAAAAAAGAAAAAAGAAAGATTATTAATGCCTCTGAAATGTTTTTTGTGGGTATGAAACAAATATGAGCTATCCCACCTAGTAAGTACTGAAATGAAGCAGACTTCATTTGCCATGTCACATTCATGCCTTGATTTATATATTTGTATCTACCAGTAAACATATTGCTACTAGGGCCTGAGGATCAACATAATAAGCAAGGGGTTCTGGTCCAGGGCCACCAAGTCCCCAAACATTTACTACAAGAAGTTCTAGAGCTGACAGCAGTCAGGTCAAAATGTCCATTTATCCACGCAGCTATAGCAACCAGCCTAAAATTCTCTTTAGGCCAAAAGACTTCCTCTTCAGCTCCCTAGAGACCAAGACAGAGGCACAGGAAGGCTCCAGGGTAAAACTCAGTCCTCTGACTGGAGTGCCCATCAGTTCCTAGGGTAGCAAGCCTACTACCCCCTACTCAATTCCCCTGATCCTTCATTCCCAAAGCATTGAGGATCCAAGCCTCTGCATATTCTGCCCTTCTGAGCACATGCTCTGGAAGATTCCCTAGGCAAGCTATCACCTCCCACTGGGGATCCTGATGATGAGCTCTCCAAGAGCATGACGCTTCCTCTATCCCAGACTTTGCCTTGCATCACAAAACTTCTCTCTGAGAACACTAGCTCAGCAACTTTCTCAACTGCCAAACACTTTCTCTTTAAGAGTCAGTTAGTCTCCATCAAATATCTGGTACTTCAGTGAGAGCTTTCACCTCAGAAGGCCTGGACATACACAGGCTATGCAATGGTCTCCTTCCCATGCCAGGAGCAATCTTTGTGCTGGACCTCCCAGATATGTCAATTTCAAAGGCTTATCAATAAAAGCCAGAACTTTGTCCACAGTTTCACAGTCAGAGTAAAGAGAGGCTAGGATTATCAAGCAGGCCTGGTAGGACTCTGTCAGTCCCCATATCAGCTCTCCTTTGTTCTCTGAGCCTCCTTGAACACATTGGTAGAGCAGGCCTTTCAAATATAGAACCAGCTACCCAAATAGCCTTTAAAGCCAGAAGAGTTGACCACTGGCTTGCAGACCACCTGGACACTCACTGCCCACTTGTCAATAGTAGGCATAGGTCCACACTATCATGACTCAGTGACAAATCCCATTAGCATCACTTTTGACACCAACTATTACTAAAGAAGCTAGAAAAGTATGCTTGGGGTTGAGCAGAACAAAGCTAGAGTGCTCCTTTGTATAACCCCACCCCTGGGACTTCACACAGGCTTCAGAGCAGACAACCCTGTGCTTCCCATTGCTGCATTCTGCTGACACTGCATCAGGAGAAGCCACGGCTCTGAGCACTGCTGGAATGCAGGCGGCTGGGTGGTTTCTGCTGGAGTTTGTCAGATTAGAGCAAACTCCGGAGACTCTACTGAGAATCCTGCCCAAGGCTGGAAGAGTCTGCCTTACCAGGAAACTCATTTTTAAAAGCCCCCAGAGACAATGTCAAAGGGCCAGTTCCAGACCACTTTCTCTGGCTAAGACCCACATTTCCCTATGACCAAGGGAAACGGGACAGCCTGCCAGCCAAGAAGGCAACTGAAGGAAGGGAGACAGGCTGATTCCTTAGCTCGCCCACGAGGGGACCACACAGGGCTTCTAAACCAGTTCTGACCCTGCTGGAGAAACCTGGCGCCCAGACGCAGTGGCTGGCAACCCTAAGCCCTTCAGACAGGCCTGGCCAGGGCTAGGACAAGCTGGGTTAGAATTCTCTCTCCTCAGCTTCCTGCTATTTCTGAAGGCTGTGGAGGAGGGGGTGTGACTGGGACTAGAATCCAAGCATTAGAAGCCTGGAACTTATAGATGCTTCGTGGGAGACTTAGCCATCTGGCCCTAGCCCAGCCCCTCAAGGGCACCCAAGGACAACAGGAGCTAGGTTTGCTATGGGACCTGGGCTCAATAGCTCAACAGCATTGGTGGCAGTCCCTGAGAGGATCAGACATGCCTGGTTTGAGGTATAAGCTGTATTCTAGTTACAGTAGACTCTGGGGACAACGCTGGTTTACCCACAAGCCCAGCTGTCTACCCCAAATTCTATCAGTGGCCCAGCATCCAGTGTCTGGACAGTTTGGGATCTCTCACAGTAAAAGACTTTCTCAGAGGCTGATTCTCAAGTTGAAGAAGATGCTGCTGCTATCAGGAAGTTCTTGCTTTACTGTGAGGTTAAACCCTAGCTCAGAGGAGACAGATTAACTCAGTTTCTAGTCTTGCTCAAAGTCCTGGGCTTGCTTCTCCCCAGCCCACCTCCAGAACCACCCCTAAACCTCCTAATGCTTCCTAAGTTCCTGTCTTAGATGTTCTGACAACTATCCCCATGAACTCCAACTCCCTGTGGTCAAGGGCATCCTACTCTACTCCATCTCCAAGTCCAGAGTAAAGTTACTCAACTCCAATATGTCACTGTCACCTTTCCTCAAGGCTCTCCCTGGAGCTACAGCTCTGTTTCCCCCAAAAGCCCATAGTCTCCCATGGCCTCAGCCCTTACAATGCCTCACCTCTCGACTTGTCAACTCTGACTAACAGTGCTACTCTTCTGACAACAGTCATCTTCCTATCATCCCAGCAAATGCTCCGGGGAAGTCAACAGGTGACCTTACTAAAAGCCCTTGAACTGGAGGTTTCCTCAGGCCAGGCCAGGCCAGAAAGACTGAGCAGGAAAACACACCCCCACCCTAGAAACCAAGAGCCTCTGCCCTCCTCTTCCACAGGGAGGCCTCTGTCTGTCACCCTTGAGTTGAGTGTCAAAGGTCACTGTCCCAGCTCCAGCAGAGAGCTCTTTGAAGGTACCTGAGAAGACTGCTGCCTAATACCCACCTGGCACAGCTATTCAGCTTATAAGCCCACACTAGCTTCAGGCTAGCCTCATAGCTTCCATCTGTCCTGAAACTCCTCTTGGTTATCCCTAATCCCCAGTTGTCTCTTTCAGTAGTAAGGGTCTGGTCCCTGCTGATACTATTGACCATAATAACTGACCCCAGACTCCTCAATAGTACAGGACCATGTCCCATCAACAACAACCTGACCAGTGTTCTCTGCTCTGTATGATAAAATATTGTCTTGACAGTGACTCAGCCAAGCTGTGTGAGATGGAGCTAAACAGCCCTGCCCCCACCCTCTTCCTGAAAGCATTCCCTAAGCCTGCCAACCAGAAGGGGATCTTTCAGGCCATTCAGCTGGCTCCCAGGGGCAGGTAGCACATGGTCTCTCCAGCCCTCTGGCCCTTACAACAGTTCTCCAAGGACTTAGGCAAGCAGGAAAAGAGGGTCATGGCCTATGCCAAGGGGTTGGTCCCACATGCCTTAGGGAACCAACACACTAAACAGGGTGGCTCAGATCTACACTCACTATGGCCTCATGGTCCACCATAGGGCTCCTGCTGGCCAACTGGCCAGAGAGAAGTGTAAAAGGACAGTGTGTTCCCAGACTTCACTTCTGCTTTTCCAGAGGTTACTCAATGATGCTCTCCTGGGGAGCTCAGGAGTTTTCAGGAATTATATGAAACCAGATGCTAGAACATGTTCCATAGAGCCTAATGTGCCAACCCTGCAAGGGTGGCTAGGCCTGTTGGGTCCAGGTGAGGAGGAGTCTGCTTTAAAGGAACAAGGATCTACTTCCAGTATTATTACTTCTAGAGGTCCAAAACAAGAAAACACAGGATGGCCAGTCTGGTGATTCTATAAAGTCTGTGCCACCCTAATACTTCTGGATGAGTATGCTGTGCCAAAACCCCCTCCCTAGGCTCAGGGGAGTTTCTCAGGCTCATGTCAGCTCTAAAACAGATGCGTGCACTGGCTGGCTGGATCTGCAGGGTCAGAGTACCACATCTGGAACACAAGCGTGGGAGCCTCTGCATGAGAACTATTAACTCTGGGTTTACCTAAGGCCCCAGCATAGACTGAATATCCTCTGTAGTCTTTGAGCCTCCACTATGGCCAAAGGTGCTCCCAGGTAATGCCAACTGATCACCTCTGTATTTCAACTCTTTCTACTAAATGTCAGCTTTTTGCCTCCCCACAAACTTTCTGCTCTTTCTTACCACCCCCTAGACTGGACAGTGAAGGCATACCCTTCCTCCAAAAGCTGGTTTATGGTTCCAGTTCCCTTCCCTCTACAGCTCACTTTGACAAACCACTGGTTTCAAAACATCACTCCTTGGACAGAGAAAAGGAAAGTAAGTGAGTGTGTGTGTGTGTGTGTGTGTGTGTGTGTGTGTGTGTTGTCTGTCTCTGTCTGTCTGTCTGTCTGTGTGTTTAAATACAGGGCTTGCTGTGTTACCTAGGGTGACCCCCAAACTTAAAACCCTACCATCTAGAAGTGCTAGGATTACAGGTATGTACCTACTATCTTGCCTGGCTCAAAATGAGAAAAATCTGAGCTTTGGAGTCATAAAAATGTGAGTTTAAATCTTGTCCTGAGTATTTTATAGTACATCTGTATATCCAGGCTCTTGGCTACTGCCCAGCACTTGCACTGTGTGCCCACTCCCACCCTCAGGGTACCTACACAAACATTAAATTGAAGTAATGGTATACTGAAAGACATCAACACAGCATAATATACAACATCTTTCCCATCAGAAAGGATGCCACACAAAGCTTCCTAATGAACACTCTCAGTCCAATAGTTTCCACCACTCCAGCTATGGCTCAAGCTGCCCTATTTAGCTCTCCAAAGAATTCCCCTGATCCTCCTTTTCAGGATGTATAGCAATCCTTCCTCCAGGCTGTAGTATGTCCTCCATGTCACCACCTATAGGTGAGCATGCAAACACACCAGCACAACTCTACTATTTACTAAAGTTACAAGAATAGGGCTGGCTCAAGATCTGTGATGCTTGACCCAAAGTCCATGTGTTACTTCACCTATCAATAAGACTATACAGAGCTCCAAGAAGCCCAGAAATATGGACAAAGTTTATAGACCAACTCTGTCCCCCCTTCCCCCCCACCACTACACCCTGGGCTTCCCTCACAAGCTACAGCCCTAGAGTCTTGGGGGCAAACAGGAGGTAGAGTAGCCAAGTGTAGCTCCTGCTCCATGGGAAGTCCTAGGACCTGGCAGGCCATCAGAACCTGGAGTCTACTGCTGGCATAGCCATACACAGTTATTGGATTTCAGTTGGTATAAGACAGAGCTCCTGCAACGCAAGGACAGGAGTGATCCCTCCTTGGTCTCTGGACCTGAATTTTATTTCATGTTGGAGGCTTATAATTTAAGGTGAGGCACTGACAGCAGGGGGTGGGGCTAAACCCATAGAGGTGGTCCAGGTGATACTGGTGACACCACCTACCAACATCAAACATTGGTGGGAAGATCACTTCCCATGTCCAAGAGTCATCAGGATGTCTGCCCCATGTTAGCCACCCACTCCCAGCTTTGGGACAGGTGGCAGGTGGCAGCAGAGTCACATGTAATTACCCACATGATCTCAGGAACACCGAGTCCCTGTAGCTAGGACAATGACAGCATCTCTCACAGCCCATGAGGAAGTTAACTCCTCTGACAATTGGGAGGTGCCAGTCAGGCAATACAGCTTCATGTGCCAAAGGGAGGGGCAGAGCTGCTCACTGCTGCACCCAGGGCAAGTTCCAAGAAGCCCTCCTCCAACTAAGTGGGAATCCAACTCAGGATGGCCTTCATCAAATTACTCCCTCCTTGGTCCTAAGACTTCACAGGACTGGTATGACCCAAAAGACACAAGGCTTGCAGCGTAGCTTCCTTGTGTTTCTAACCACAGCCTCACCTGACAATCAAGGGAACTTACCCAGGGAGCTGGGGACCACACCTCTTCAAAGTGCTGCTATCATGCACTTTGGCCTTTCTTCTTTAGGTTTGCTACTACAGTTATAGAATCTGCAGAATGGAATAAATCTGGGGCTGTAAAGAAAACTGTTTGCACTTCTCAAAGATGTGAATTGTCTGCATGTAAAAGAGGCAAAGTGGTCTGACCTGGCTAGGTGCCAAGCAGCCAAATGAAGACTCCCAGTAGCAGTGAGCTGTGCTCAAATGCTAGACATGTCCATGTCTAGGTTCTGGGTCTGCTGGACCACAACACCTGGGTGATCCAGTCAGTCCTTGATGCTGGGCTCCTGTTCTACATACAGACCTCTGAAAGAAGGACAGGAAGGAAAGCTAGGGCTTGCTCAGATGGGAAGGGCAGTTTTAGGGCTATCATCTCTGTTCCACTATACCAGGATCCCGGCAGGAGCATCTTGCCAAGTCCAAGATACTCAGAGACAGCACAAGGGAGAGACATAAGAAAAAAATATTTGGCCAGGCAACAATGATACACACTTTTAATCCCAACACACAGGAGGCAGAGGCAGGCACATCTTTGTGAGTTTGAGGCCAGCCTGTCTACAGAGTGTGTTAGTTCCAGGACACTAGGGCTACACAAAGAAACCTTGTCTCAGAAAAAATAAAGGAAAAAAAAAATTTAAAGTAAATAAATAAATAAATAAATATTGCTTTGGCCTTAGCTTTATGGAACGGCTCAAAGGACCAAGCCTCATTCAAGAATATGAAGACATGTTACCCTCAATAAGAAACTCTACTCCCTGCAGCTCATGGAAACTGCACATAATAGCCCCAGCCAGGGGAGAGTTGATTCACACCATCTTTTGTCTTGCAGAGCCAACAGACTTGGACCAGGCAAGAAGGTGGCATCATGCTGCAGTAACTACTCAGACTGGTCCTGTTCAGTATCCTTTCCTAACCCTGCCTTGAGTTTATCCCCAATTACATATTCACTGAAGGACACAGTAAGACAGTGTAGGACAGCAGTAAAATGCTAGACTTAGGTGTGATCAGCACTGTAGTCCTGGCTGAACTCTGGCAGGGCAGTGGTTCCATGCTTAGGGAACTTCATAATTTAAAAGGTAGGTTTAATGGCTCGACAGTTAAAAGCATTGTTGGTCTTACAGAAAAGTTAGGTTCCCAACACATCATGTGGATGTTATTGCCTGTAACTCCAGCTGCTGGGGGACCTGACTCCTCTGCACTCCATGGGTACCTGGACATACATGCAGATACCCTTACACACACTCACACAGAAAGACACACAAAGAGAGAGACACACACATCCTCCCTCTCTCTCTCTCTCTCTCTCTCTCTCACACACACACACACACACACACACACACACACACACACACAAAGTAAATATTTTAAATGAAACAAAAGTTAGATTCAAATGATGGAAGCTACTGTAAAGATGTGAGAAGCCAACAGTCTTGGCAATGACTGAAAGACCTTCCTACTCTCTGTTCCCCGCCAGGCCTGGCCATGTGGAACATAATTTGAAACTTAGTGGGTGGAGAAAATGAATGAGCTGCCACATGTGACCTGGAAGCCTCAGGGTCCTATGCAGCAGATCATGGTTGCACCTCACCTAAATTCCTCAACTCCCAACTCATTAACTCTAATCTAGATTTCTTCTGGCAAGGCCTAAGGAATTGGCAAGTGCCCCAGAAGCAGGGATTCTTTCCACTAACCACCCCTGACTGAGTCAGGGGCTAAATAAACACAGGTATAGCCCAGGGAGCCTTGAATAAACAAATTAAATTGTAAATAAAGGAAAAAAGAGAGAATCTAGAATAAATGGACCCGAAGAACCGAAACAGGTGTCAGGAGACTATGAGTAAGCCCTTTGGCTTTATCTGGGACCTAATTTCTCAGATAAAATAAGGAGGTTGGATAAGTTACCTCAGGAACCTATTTAGATCTGTCATATCCTAGTCTGGTCAGGCCCAGGTCACTCTGACACCCTGTATAACACAACCTTCGAAGGCCACTCAGAGGTTCAGGTTAGATTGGTGGCCTAGGCACCAGTGAAACAGCCTTGGCAGGGCTAGTAGCAGATACAGGAAAGATACTGGTGAAATCTAAAGCCTTCAGAATACAGATGGCAACAAGACAAGCAAGAGGGAAGGGAGCCTCATCTACCAACCAAAAGAGTCTTAGTTGAGGTCAAGTCCTTAATCCATTGCCTGAATATCCAAAGTCAATACTCTTGGTTAGACCAGGTAGAGCTGGCTAGGTTAAAGTGTCCAGCAATCAGTCATGGCTTTTCCTCCCAGAACCTTTCCTCTGTTGAAAGTCAGCCTATCTGTCCTTAGATGGTCAGTCCAGTCCAGGCTTCTGAGCACATCTTCATAGTCCATCAGGGAAGCTACAGGATGCTGGGTATGGATAGGCAGAAAAGCCATCTAGGTTATGAAATAGCAGTCTAGCTAAAGTGAACTTTCATTTTCCTGTCTTCTTAATGGGAATGGGGAGACAAAGGAAGTCATCCTTGTAATACTGGCTAAGCAGAAGTAGTGACCTCAGTGGAAAGGCATTCAAATGAGAGCAGAGGGGGACGGGAAAAAAAAAAGAATTGTCAGTTACCTGCTAACGACCCCATTCTTTTTGTTTGTTTTGTTTTGTTTTTTTGAGACAGGGTTTCTCTGTGTAACCCTGGCTGTCCTGGAACTCACTCTGTAGACCAGGCTAGCCTCGAACTCAGAAATCTGCCTGCCTCTGCCTCCCAAGTGCTGGGATTAAAGGCGTGTGGCACTACTGCCCGGCCGAAGGGTATATTTTTAGGAGACTGAAAAGCAAGGTCTTGGCCCCTGGGGAATCTCAAGCTCCTACTTGAAACGCCGAAGACATCTTAAGAGCTCACAAATTAGTACACTGTAATGGCCGCTATTCCAGCTGAGAGCTGTCAGATGATTGAGATGCAAGTAAATGGAGATAGTATATTAGTCAAGGTTAGAGCATCCTGCACTAAGCATCAAGACAGTGAATGAACATCAGAGAATGCCCTTGGTCTTCTTCCTATGCTTGGAAGATGAGACACAGAGGGAAAAGGAACAAATAGGAAACACTGAACCTATACCTAATCTGAGAGGCTCATTGTGGACTCAGTGACAGAATCCTAAAGGACACAGCCATAGGCAGGTGTTGTGTACAGAGTGGTCCTAGTGCACCCTCTTGTGGACAAAGGAGTGATGGTTTATGGACAACAATGAGGGGGTTGGCTCTTGATGAGAAGAAGATGTTCCAGCTCCAGTTCCCACTCAACACATCCTTCCAATTTCATCATGCATCAGACTCTTGGTCTCCATCTCCCCCAGCCATCAGCCCCTGCAGGTGTGAAACTGCTGACACCTTCAGAGAGGTGCAGACATGTGTCATAAACAATGGAAATTTAGGGGGCTGGAGAGCAGTTTAAAGCACCTGAACTTGCAAAGGAACCAAATTCAATTCCTAGCACGCACATGATAGGTTATAACTATACCTAACTACAGTTCAATGAGATCCAATGCTCTCTTCTGACCAAATATGTACATGGTGCACACATGTACATACATACATGCAGGTAAAACATTCATACACACTTTTAAAAGATTTATTTATGTAAGTACACTGTAGCTGTCTTCAGACACACCAGAAAAGGGCATTGGGTCTCATTACAGATGGTTGTGAGCCACTGTACTGGCTGGTTTTGTGTGTCAACTTGACACAGGCTGGAGTTATCACAGAGAAAGGGAGCTTTAGTTAGAGAAGTGCCTCCATGAGACCCAGCTGTGGGGCATTTTCTCAATTAGTGATCAAGGGGGTAGGGCCCCTTGTGGGTGGTGCCATCCCTGGGCTGGAAGTTTTTGGGTTTTATAAGAGAGCAGGCTGAGCAAGCCAGGGGAAGCAAGCTAGTAAGGAACATCCCTCCATGGCCTCTGTGTCAGCTCCTGCTTCCTGACCTGCTCGAGTTCCAGTCCTGACTTCCTCTGGTGATCAACAGCCATGTGGAAGTAAGCTAAATAAACCTTTTCCTCCCCAACTTGCTTCTTGGTCATGATATTTGTACAGAAATAGAAACACTGACTAAGACAGCCACCATGTGATTGCTGGGAATTGAACTCAAGATCTTTGGAAGAGCAGTCAGTGCTCTTAATCCCTGAGCCCTCATATACATTTATTTTCTCAAGACACGGTTTCTCTGTTTAGCCCTGACTGTCCTGGAACTCACTCTGTAGCCCAGGCTGGCTTCAAACTCAGAAATCTGCCTGCCTCTGCCTCCCAAGTGCTGGGATTAAAGGCGTGGGCCACCACCGCCTGGCTACTCATATACATTTTTAAGAAAATGAATTTAAAAAAGGATAGTGAGATGGCTTAGCAGTTAAGAACGCTGGATGTTCTTTCAAAGGAGTTGGATCCCTGCACCCATGTGGAGTTCATAACCATCTGCAACTCTAGTCCCAGGGAATCCAATGCCCTTTTCTGGCCTCCTGAAGCACCAACCACACATGAGGTGGTACACAGGCAGACATGTAGGTAAAACACCAATACACATAAAAATTAATTAATGAATGAAAATTTAGATCAGAAGTAGATCTGGAAAAGCCAAAATTCATATGAGGGTGGTATGAGTCTGACATGAGAAACTGGTCTTACATTGGCATAGACAGTTTTCTTAGGGTCAAGGATGTGGAGGGAAGCTTGGGTAGTACCCTCAGTCTGCTACGCTCTTGTTTTCTAGCTCACTTAGACCCTTCCAAATCTTTAATTCCCTTTAACCTCAGAATTGTTTTGTCTCTACAGCCACTTATTACTCAGAAATAGGATCTGTGACACTATGACCCCTTCAGCATGTAACCTTAGCTTTCTCTCCCCTAGATTCAAAATCCTAGGACTCTGCTAGTACCATTATGGGCCTATTATCATTCAGTCAGTCACAAAAAAATGTCTATTCGGGGTGGCAGGCATGGGGAGGAGGGAGGCAAAAGAGGTTTGTTCTTGTTGTTTTTGTTTGTTTGTTTTTTGGAGGGGAACCTGGGAAAGGAAAAATTTACATGTAAATAAAGAAAATATCTAATATAAAATAAAAAAATTAAAAAAAAAATGTCTATTCACCATCCATTCTGGTTAGAGATGCATAGTTGAATCTTTAACAAGCAACAATTTGCAAGTGAATGATTCCTGTTTCACTTTACACAGGGTCAGCATTACACAGCCTAGCCTGACAAAGAACTGGAAAGATTCTAGTAAACAGAGAAGTCTTACAGCCTCCCCCACTGCCTCCCCCCAAACCTAAACAGACATAGATGGCGTACCAGAGAGAAGATGTACCACAGCATTTCTTTGTACCTGTTTGTCCTTTATGGAGGCCCTGATATAAGCTGGGTTATAGTTGGTTGTTTGAGCTGTGAGCTGAACCAGGGATGCTACAGCAGGCACCTGCATCCACAGAAGAGGTGAAGGGGCTAAAGACAAACCATTAGAGACCACTATCAGCCCTCAGGGATGATAGTTCTGTTCTTCATCTCATGTCTACCTGCTCTTATGCAGGAGACAAGTTGCTGTTTGATATGACCACCTAAGAAAGCAGAGACAAGGTTCCATGGCAACTACCTACAATCCCAGTACTTGGAAGACTAGAACAGCGAGATGCTGCATTCAAGGTTAGTTGGAGCTACTTAGTGAGACCCTGTCTAAAAATAAAAACAAGGAAACCAGGAAAGGCAGACTATTGTTATCGGATACATTTTATATGCATTTAAAAACATTTAAAATAAGGTATTAACAACAGTTCATAGTGGTATATGCTTGTAAACCCAGTACCCAGAACGAGTCAGGAGGATCACTGCCACTCTGAGTCCAGCCCTGTCTACAAAGTGAGACCTTGCTTCCAAAAACAAACAAAATGGAAATATAAGTAAATGAGGTGCTCAGGCATTTCCTTCTCTGCCTTAGTCCAGAAAGCCCTAGTCTACAGGGGTCCTGAATAACTAGCATTTGCCTATATTTTAGGTGGCTATCTTAAAAAAAAATCCCAGACAAGAATTTAGGTACTGGTTCCACGTCACAAACCAGGCCCAAAAAAATTGCTGAGTAAATCCAAGAAAAAGTGTATTATCAGTCAGCAGAGCCAGTCCTGACGTGCCCTTCTGGAGCACAGCCTATATTTTATGGCAGACACATACTGGCTTGATCATAAATAGCTTCCAGATAAAATCAAATGAAATTATATACTATCAAAATATAACCTCAAGGGAAATCAGGAATAGGGATGGAAGGAAAGAGAAAATGGCCAGACAAGAGGGAACTTGCCCAGGGCAGCTATATCTGGGCAGGGACCCTGGAGCTCTAGACTGGGATACATGAGGAGTCTAGGCCTGGCCTGGGCCCTCAAATATTTCCTAGATTCTAATATTTCAGGTGTAAAGAAAAAAGGCTTGACAGGACCTCCCTTGGCCTCAGACTAGCTCTCTAATGCTATAAACCAAAGTCTAGAAGACATATGCCCCAAGCTCAGCAGCACAAGTCACAGTTGGGATTACTACTGAGTGTTAGTACTACATGCTCTAATTTTATAAAGTATCTTTACCAGACATTCTTTTTCAATATTTATTTATTTATTTTACATATATGGGTGTTTTGTCTGCATGTCTGTCTATGTATCATGTACCTGCCTTGTGATTGTGAGGTAAGGGAGTCCCCTGGGACCGGAGTTACAAGACAATTGTATGTTGCCATGTGGGTACTAGGAATTGAACCTGGGTACTCTAGAAAAGCTAGTGTTCTTAATCACTGATCCATCTTTCTATCCCTGTTCCATGTTTTTCATTCTTAAATTCAAACAGTGGAAGAAAACCATAAATTAACCATTGAAAATTTTCCTCCCTCCTAGACTCTCTAAATAGTGTAGGGCCTTTGCTTCCAAATGCTTGTTCACATGCATGCCTTCCAGTATTTGACTACAGTGGGATTGTGTTATGCTCAATGGCTTACAACTTTGCCCCTAACAATATATTTCTAAATCAGCACTTAGAAAACTTCCTCTAGTTCTATTGTAAGGGACTGCATGGGTTATCTAAACACTACAACCACACTAACAAATATGTCACTGGTTCTGTAGCCTCTCTTAATAACAAGGTTGTTCTGTGCCTGAAACTCTATTCTCAGCTATAAGATATAATCCTATAAATGAGGTTACAAGGTCTGTTTTGACAAGAAGGTAACAATTCTGCCTACGAGACATGGTGATACACATTGGAATCTAAACACCTGGAAGATAGAGGTAGGAGGATCAGGAGTTCAAGGTCATCCTAGTCTATACAGCAAATCCAAGGCCAGCCTCATCTACACAGAGACCAGACCATCTCAAAATCCAAAATAAACCAACAACAAAAACTGTGTGTGACCAGGCCTTTAATCCCAGCACTCAGAGGCAGAAGCAGGGCCAGCCTGGTCTAAAGAGTAAGTTTCTGGATAGCCTGGGCTATCTAGAGAAATCTTGTCTAGAAAAAACAAAAAACAAAACAAAGCAAACATACAAACTGTGTGTATGTAGATATAGATGTATGTTCATATGTATTAGAGAACAAGAAACAAAACCAACCACACCCCATAATCACACAAGAGAGATGTCAGCAATCTAGAGGGAAAGGGAAATTCCAGCACATTTCTCCCCGTCTCACTTGCTAACTTAGGATCTGTGTCAGATGTCCTTGGTAGGCCACACTGTACACATTTAGCCTGCAATCATATAGCAAACTCATGGGCAGGACTGGGCTTCTAAGGCAGGGTGCCCTGGCTACAAGCCTAGAGATGGCTGAGCATGTCTATCTCCTTCCAGCTAGTGTTCTGATGACTTCCAGATTGGTAACTTAATTTAGTGCTACTTCCCTACATGCTATTGGGCTCCTCCCTCACACATCTAAGAGGTAACACTTCTTTTACCATCCTATCCACACTTAAGCTTGTCTTCTCCTCAGGGTTCCTTCACCTTAGAAACAGCTCCAGGGCTCATCTAAATCTTTCTTGAAGTCAGAAACCCAACTTCTAGCACCTCTCCCCCAAGATCTAGTAAAAAGTAGATTTCATCCCCCTTTTGGATCTCTGACCCAACCCTTCATCCCCTTAGCTCATATCATATCACTCAAAACCACCAGCCCCTAGTCTGATTCCTGAGAATCCAGGGCCCTAGAGCAGGTTTCTGTTTATATCATGCAACCAATCCCTACCTCCTCCACAACTTGCCTCTGCTTCATCCAGAAAAGGAAAAGTTCCTGATGGCTCACAGCAGCTTTCTGCCTCCCTGTAACCTCTATTTCCATTTTGGAGTTCTTGTTTTCTTGAGCAGAAGCAGCAGAAGCTTGAAGTAATTAATCTAGGTAGCAGGCACGGCCATCAATGATCTATACTAGCTCTTTGATCCTTGGCCACTGGGGTCTCTTCATATAGTGAGGTCACGACCAAGGCAATTGGGACAATACAGATCCTCAAATAAAGGAAGGAAAACCTTCAGGCATATGTGAAGCTCAATCTCTCACTGACTCATGTTTATTCCTTCCCTCCATAGTGCAAAATGTCCATAGGTTCCTGCCTTCTGCTCCAGTGCCCCACCTCTCTTGCGTCCACTAGATTGTTAGAACTGTGACATCTCTTCCTTTGGATCACATCTAACTCTGATGGATTTAGAACTGAACTAGTTTATCTTGCTGTCTAAGCTGTGCTTACTTCATTTCTAAATCCTGTTTGGTCTCCTTTGGCAAAACAAAATGGAACACAAATATTTTCGCACAAAATGATATAAAGAAATTGCTGAGCATAGTGGTACACACCTTTAATCCCAGCACCTGGAAGACAGAGGCAGGTAAATCTGAGTTCAAGGCCAGCCTGGTCTACAGAGAGTGTTCCAGGACAGCCAGGGCTAAATACTGTTTGCAAAACCAAAACAAACTAAACAAACAAAAAGAAGTTACTTTGTTTTTGTGGTTTTGGTTTTATTCAAGATAAGGTCTGCTATGAGCCAAAGCTGTCCTTGAACTCATCTTCTTGCCCCAGTATCAATATTGCTATGGTGAAATAAAAGGCAGGTGCTACTACCATGCCTAATCTCAGAATCCTTCTATACACATTTATTTATTTACTGTATCTGCACAAATGACACATATGTTTAGAGATCAAAAGAAACTTGTGGGAATCAGTTCTTTCCTTTCACCATGTAAGTCCTGGGCTTTGAACAGAGGAAGTCAGAATTAGTGCCAACAAGTCTGCCAGCATTACAAAATTTGTTTTTAAATTTGTTTGGTTGTTTTTTTTATGTGTATGAGTGTTTTGTCTGCATGTATGTGTGTACACCAGGTGCATGCCAGGTGCCTTCAGAAGCCATAAGAAGACACCAGATTACCTGGATCTGTAGTTACTGATGGTTGTAAGTCACCATGTGGGTGCTGGGAATTGAACCCTGATCCTCCACAAGGGCAAATCCTGAGCCATCTCTCCAGCTCCCAGCTAGCAACTCAAAAAAAAATCTTCTTTTTAAGATTTATTTATATGGTACACTGTAGCTGTCTTCAACCCCAGAAGACCCCATTACAGATGGTTGTGAGCCACCATGTGGTTGCTAGGAACTGAACTCAGGACCTCTCGAAGAGCAGTTAGTGCTATTAACCGCTGAGCCATCTCTCCAGCCCCAAAGCAAGCAACTCTTAAACAAGACATTTCCTACACATTGACTTTAACCAAATGTAATTATCTTTCTCTTTTTAAAAATCTTAACTCTTGGGTCAGGTGATAATGGTACATGCTTTAAATCCCAGCACTTGGAGGCAGAGGCAGACGGATTTCTCTGAATTCAAAGTTGGCCCGGTCTACAGAGCCAGTTCCAGGTAGGACAGCCAGAGCTACACAAAGAAACCCTGTCTGGAAAAAAAAATAATAATCAATCGATACATTTTTTAAAATTTTAAGTCTTAGTTCTCATCCCTCTTGACCTTCTAAGGTACTTCCAAGGTCTCCATGGCCTTCCACACACCAGCAGGACATCTATCTACTCAGACACAGTACTTCACTAAACAATACTACCCCTACACATACTTCATGTTTTCTACTTCTAGTTGCAAGATTGATATCCTGTAGTTTTGTTCTAATGTGTCTAACACCACTAGTTCCCTGGAAGCAGGAACTAAGGCAGAAGCCATGAAGGAGTGCTGTGTACTGGCTTGCTCTCCCTGACTCGCTCAGCCTGCTTCCTTAAGGAACTTAGGGCCACTAGCCAGAGGTAGCTCCATCCACAATGGACTGTGCCCTCCAACATGAATCAAAGAAAATGCCCTACAAAGCTTGTTGCCTTTAGCCTAATCTTAGGGAGGCATTTTCTTAATTGAGGTTCCCTCCTCTCTGATGACCCTAGCTTATGTCAAGTTGACATAAAAACTAGCCAGCACATGTAGCAAGCACTTTTACCAACTAAGCAGTCTTCTAACCCCCTCATTAGTATTATGACAAACAAACCTCATTAGTCATCTTTGAGCAGTGCTCAAGAACTCACTCATTCATTCATTCACTACTGAGAAAGGGTCTCATAGATCCTAAGCTGGACTTGAACTCACTACATAACCAAGGATGATCTAGAACTTCTGATTTTCCTGCCTTCACCTCTGGAGGGCTGGGGTTACAGATATATAACAGCATATCCTGATTTTGTGATCCTGGGAATCAAATCCAGGATCTTGTACATGCTAGGCAACCACTACCAATTTAGTTACATTCCCAGCCCAAGAATTCATTATTTTAAAAGCCAGTAAATGTGGAACCTACTGTCTCCTGTATAGTATAAACTTTATTTCAGAGTAAGCAAAATAGTTGATAATTAAAAGCTCCCAATACCAAGTGTAGTGATGCTTTTAATTCCAGCACTCAGGAAGAAGCCTGAGGCCAGACTGGTCTACAAAAATAGTTCCAGGACAGCCAGAGCTATATAAACATTCAAACATCAAACAAACAAATGTTCCAAGGCATAGAACTATTCATGCAAACAACTGTAGAAAAAAACAGAATTAGAGTATCAGTTACTGTCTGAAATGAAATGTCCCCTCTCAGCCTCAGGTGTGGATAACCTTGACCCCTAGCTAGCAGACGTTATTTTGGAGGTGGTAGAGACTTAAGAAGAGGGAACTAGCTGAAAGAAGTAGGTCAATGAGGACGTATCTTTGAAAGGGGGACTTCCTTTGACAGTCTTTGCTTCCTGACCACCATGAGGTAATGTCCTTAATGTCACCACAGGCCCAGAAACAATGGAATCACTTTAAAATGCACTGAAGCTTCTGAAGCCATGAGCCCAAAACCATCCCTCATTTGAATTCTCAGGCATTTGTGTGTCCCACAGGGGTCAGTGGGTAACTTTAGATGTCAGTCCTCACATTCCACTTTGAGTCAGTCTCTTGTTGCTTGTTACTAAGTACAACAAGCTAGGTTGCCTACAAACTTCTAGAAATTCCCCTGTCTCTGCCTCCCATCTCACCATAGGAATGCTGAGATTATAGACATATACTAACATGCTGGCTCTACACGGGTCCTCGCACCTGCTTGAAAAGGGATACAGTCTAACATAATCCCCATTTTGCAACCCTTAATAAAATAATGGTTCTGGTAAATAAATGCCAATGATTTCTTATGTTACAAAAGAGTAATAACTAGACATTAGGTGTTTCCTAATGGAAGTGCAAATCCAGGTGTGGTGGTGTACATCTTTAATCCTAGCATGCAGAAAGCAGAAACAAGCAGATCTATACAAGTTCAAGGCCAACCTGATCTACACAACAAGTTCCAGGCCAACCATGGCTACATACCAAGACCCTGCCTCAACAAACAATAAAAACACAAATTATACATACATATATAAATCATGCTGAACATGGTGGCCTGTTCCTGCAATTCCAATAATTATGAGGCTAAGGCAAGACAAATGTGAGTTTACAAGTCCAAGAACAACCTTGTTGTCTTTATATAGTAAGCCTTTGCCTCAAAATAAACAAACAGCAAACAACAAAACCAAAAGAGATGCAGCCAGAATCAGAACCTAATCAAACATCTAGATCTAACTACTGATTTACAGGGGCAAAAAGAGAGAGTGAAAGAAAGCCTAGAGATATGACTCAATGGTAGAGTGCCAGTTTTGCATGCCCAAGGCTCTAGGTTCAATCTCCAGTATCCATTCCCACTTTCTCCCCACCCCCCCCCACCCCCCCCCCCAAAAGAAAAGAAAATCAAGGGACAGGGGCTAGAGAATTGTCCTCAGCAGTTAGGAGCACTAGTTGCTCTTCCACAGTATCCAGGTTTGATTCTCAGAACACACATAGTGGTTTGAAACCATCTGTAACTCCAGTTCCAGGGGATCAATGCCCTCTTCTGGCCTCTGTGGGGATGCTCATGGTATATGCAGGCAAAATACCCATACACACAAAATTTGTGTATATGTGTCTGTCTGTCTTTCTGTCTGTGTGGGTTTATGCATGTGAATTCAATCCCTGAAAAGACCAAAAGAGGGAGTTGGTTCCCTTGGAATGAGAGTTAAGAACACTTGGCAATTGCCTGATGTGGTTTCTGGGAATTAAATTCCAGTCCTGAGAAGAGTGACTTATGCTCTTAGCCACTGAGTAATGTCTCCTGCCTTGAATTTAAAAATAATAATAAAAATAATAATTATTTTTTTCTTTTTCTTTTTCTTAAACAAATTCAAGGGACAGGTAAACATATACAGCTGAAGTACAATGAGTGAATTGAGAAAGTCTATTAATCAAATGATTCAACCTCTTCACTAAATTAAAAAGAAAAAATAGAGACAGACAATATATTAAAATATTTGAGGGGCTAGAGAGAGAACTCAGCAGTTAAGAACACTGACTGTTCTTCGAGATGTCCTGAGTTCAATTCCCAGCAACCACATGGTGACTCACAACCATCTGTAATGGGACCAGATGACCTTTTCTGGTGTGTCTGAAGAGAACAACAGTGTACTCACATACATAAAATAAGTAAATAAATCTTAAAGTATTTGAAGCAGACATTGGTAGCTCACAGCTTTAATCCTAGCATACATTAAACTGAGAGAAGAGAGATTCACCATCAATCTCGAGCCAGTCTGGGCTACTCAGTGAGTTTCAGGACAGCCTGGGCTCACACAATGCACTGCCTGGATCAACAAGACAAATCACCACCCTAAAACAATTTGAGAGGTCCAGTGAGTAAAAGCAGAGTTGAACAAGCCCAGATTTCAAGATGGAAAGAGAAAACCAACTCCTAAAGGTTATCCTCTAACTTCCACATAAGCATATGGCTGAGTGCAACTGTACTCCATACACACACATTGTAGAGAGCCGTCTGATGGCGCCCAAAAGATGGCGACGGCTGGCCGAGAGCTCTGAGATAAACAACACCTGATTTGGCTTGAAGGTTGTGCTTCTGAGTGGCCTGCTCTTACGTGCTTTCCCTGGCCTATGGGGAGAGGACACCTGGCATGAGTTCATAGGCTCCTACTAGGATATAAGCTGTGCCCGGGTAAGGATCTCAGGCTCACCTCCACACAATGCTGACTGTAAGGTATCCTGAGTAAACCGCTAAGAGAAGGAACCGGTTGTGTCGTGTCTTAATTCCTGCTGGTCAGGGTTGGCGCGGCACAACACATCAGACAAATGGCACCCCCAAAAATCCTTGAGAACATCAGGACTGAAATGTGTGTGTGTATGTGTGCATGTATGTATATCCTGACTAAACTTTTAAAACTTTCAGCTAGGCATGGTGACCCATAACTTCAATCCCAGCACTCTGGACGCAGAAGCAGGAGGATCTCTGAGTTCTGAGGCCAGCTTGGTCTACAAAGAGTTCCAGGATAGCCAAGGCTACACTAAGAAACCCTGTCTTGAAAAAGCATAAATACGTAAGTAAATAAATAAATAATAACTTGAAGCAATCATAAACCTAATACTAAATACATAAATTTTTAAATTTTTATTTTTTTTAAATGTTTTTAAAAACTTTTTATTACTTTATGTGAATATATTTTGCCTGCACATATGTCTGTGAAGCATGTGCCTCTGGTGCCCTCAGAGGCCAGAAGAGGGGTTCAGATTCCCTGGCACTGGAATTGCAAATGACTGTGAACTCCCATGTGGATGCTGACCACTAAATACATATTTGATTATATTAAACTACTAAGGGTGTTTTCTTTTGTTTGCCTGTTTTTATACAATGTCTCACGTATTCCTGGCTGGTCTTAAACAACCTACATAGCAGAATTTCTGATTCTCCTGTCTCCACCTCCAGAGTGCTGCGATTATTGGGGTGAGCCATTAAGCCCAGTTTTGCAGAGCTGTGGATTGAACTGAAGGCTCTGTACATAGGCAAGTATTATACCAACTAAATTTACCTTCTTCCTCTCTCACTTTTGTTTTTGAGACAAGGTCTCAGTGTGCAGCCCAGGCTGTCCTCCACCAGCCTCTCAAACACTGGGATTGCAGGCCTTTGCCAATTACTGGCTTTTTTAATGTATATGGTACACATGCTATGTGTATGCATATGTATATAGGCGCACAAGTTTGTGAGAGTACAAATGGAGACCATAGTTTGGTGTCAGGTACCTTCCTCAACCACTCTCCAGTTTACTTCTAAGACAAGGTCTCTCACTGAACTCAAAGACTGGAGACTAGTTTAGTTTGCCTTAAGATCCTGTCTTTACTTCCTGAGCCTAGAATGACACCTTTTATGTGGGTGCAGGGAATCTGAACTACAGTCCTTGCATTTGCAAGACAAACTCTATATCCACTCAAGTCATCCCTCCAGTCCTTATTACTTTTTAAAATAATAATAACGATTCTATTTTAATGCTGTGACCTTTTTCAGAATTACTGAGATATTTACAGATGAAATAATGTTTAAATTTTACCACAAAATATTCTGGAGTCAGGGAATACATGAACCTTTATTTTAGGGGAAGGTATATTGAAGATTCATCTCAAAGCCTTGTATATGTGCTTTTCCACTTAAATAAATAAATGAGGGGCTGGAAAGATGGCTTGGTGATTTAGAGCACTTGCTGCTCTGGCAGAGAATCTAGGTTCAATTCCCAGCACCTACAAGGTAGCTTACAACCATCTGTAACTATATTTCCAGGAGATGCATGCCCTTTTCTGGCTTCTGTGGAACCAGGCATGCACATAGTATGTGTGTGAATGTATATGTATGTGTATATGTGTGTATGTGTGTGTGTGTATATGGAAAATATTCATACACATGAAATAAAGTAAATAAATGAAGTAAAAACCAAGAGATTACATACCTTGCTTGTGGCCATAAGCCATAAGATAGCAAGCCCTCATAGGCAACCACCATACTATAGTATACTATGCTGATCTAACATCTTCCCTGCCTGCTGACAGCCATCTCCAGGATATGAATCTCAAGGATCACCATTCAATAAGGTACCTCAGCCCCATACAGTGTCTGGCAAGAGAAGAAGGAATGGAGCTGAGCATGTAGCAATTTCATGACTGGAGAATGGAGGCAGGGAGATCAGAAATTCAAGGCCAACCTCAGCTAGATGAAACGCTGCCCAATGCAAACAAACCAAAAGCCCAGTAGACTAATATATTCAAAGTAATTCTGTATAATTCATATGTGTACATCTCTATTCCACTCCCTACACCATCAAGTTCCTAGCACAATATTCAACCTACGAAGAATTCACCAGCCAGGCAGTGGTGGCACACACCTTTAGTCCCCGCACTTGGGAGGCAGAGGCAGTCATATTTCTGAGTTCGAGGCCAGCCTAGTCTCCCGAGTGAGTTCCAGGGCAGCCAAGGCTACACAGAGAAACTCTGTCTGAGAAAAAAAAAAAAAAGATTTCACCATATCTCCACACACAAAAGTCTCAGAACTATGAAGATTTCTTACAACCACCATCACTGTTCCCTTAGCTAAGTAAAAGGAATATTTCATGTACAATACTGGACATCTTGTTGGTTTTTTTTGTTTGTTTTGGTTTGTTTTTTTTGTTTGGTTTTTGTTGTTGTTGTTGTTGTTGTTGTTGTTGTTTTCGAGACAGGGTTTCTCTGTGTAGCCCTGGCTGTCCTGGAACTCACTCTGTAGACCAGGCTGGCCTCAAACTCAGAAATCTGCCTGCCTCTGCCTCCCAAGTGCTGGGACTAAAGGCGTGCGCCACCACCGCCCAGCAATACTGGACATCTTAACAAGCAGTTCTATCAGAGGGAGTGTAGTGAGGCAGATACTCTACTTGAGTGGAGCCAGGAAAGCTAAAATGCTATACTTGCTACGTATTTTCTGTTTTGTTTTGATTTTTTTTGAGTCAGGAACTCAAATCTGTCTTGAACCCATGATTCTCCAAACTTGAGTGCTGGAATTACAGAACCACACCATTGTACCTGTCTTTTACTTACCCTGTCTTGCAAAGCAAACTAAGATCCTTAGTCCTGCCCTCTCTTCCTTCTGCCAACTGTCCCACACCTGGACCATTCTCTTTGGAATCTGTATCACCCCAGAGCACACCTACAGAGCTTATGGGGGCTGTGTGGACCAGTGCACGCCTTTAATCCCAGCACCTGAGAGGCAGAGGCAAGAGGATCTCTATGAGTTCTAGGCTAGCCTGGTACATAGTAAGTTCCAGGACAGCCAGAGGTAGATAAGACTTTATCTCGAAGACACACAGACAGACAGACAGACAGACAGACACACACACACACACACACACACACACACAAATCTTACTGAGACCCACAGTTTTCTTCAGTTTTCTCACTTCTCATCTCTTTCCCTCTTCCCCTTGAAGATAGGGGAGGCAAAAAAAAAAAAAAAAAAAAAATCTAGCAATAGCAGCCTGAAGCCCAAGCTTTTAGTATCACCTTCAAAAGCATAGAAAGAAAGCCTTTGTGCAAAAGGAGGTTTGGTTAACTATTTCCTTCTTTCAATTTTTTTCATGTTAAATGTATGGGTGTTTGCTTGCATGTATGTTTGTGTACCATGTAGATACAATACCCATGGAGGCCAGAAGAGGGTACTGGATCCAGTGGAAACGGGAGTTACAAACTCCAGTGAGCCATGAGGGTGCTACAAATTGAACATGGGTCCTCTGGAAGAACAGCCAATGCTCTTAACTGCTGAGCCATCTGTCTAGCCCCTCCTGAGTTTTAAAAGCACCACTCTGAACCTGGCAGTGGTGGCCAGGTCTTTAATCCCAGCACTTGAGAGACAGAGGTAGGCAGATGTCTCAGTTCAGGGCCAGCCTGACCTACAGAACAACCAGGATACACAGAGAAACCCTGTCTCAAAATAAAACAAACAAGTAAAAAGCACCACTCTCTGGAGGTCAGAGGACAACCTGTGGGAGTTGGGTTTTCTCCTTCTATTATATAAGTCCTAAGGACTGAACTCAGGATATCTAGTTTGACAGCAAGTGCCTTTACCTGCTGAGCTTCTTTCCTGCTTCTGGTTATGTTCTGTCCTTAAAAGTCCTGAATATCTCCAGCATACAAAGTCCCTGGGATCCCAAACATATGTCAAGAAATTTCTAGAAAAAT
This sequence comes from Montemys delectorum, assembly GCA_019843815.1. Classification (NCBI taxonomy): domain Eukaryota; kingdom Metazoa; phylum Chordata; class Mammalia; order Rodentia; family Muridae; genus Montemys; species Montemys delectorum. Next base: position 47,871 of record JADRCD010189913.1, read on the forward strand.
AACACTGACAAATACCATAGGAATTATGATTGAGTAGAGGAGATAACATTCTAGTCAACCATGGCCATTTTTTCAAAGATGAGATTGGCTACCAGGTGTAGAATTCACACCTGTAACCAACCCAGCTTTTAGGCGGACTTTGCTAATTCCTAACAAGCCAGGGATATATAGTAAATTCTAAGCCAACCTGGGCTACAAAGTGAGATCTGGCCCCAACAAATAGAGAGAGAGAGAGAGAGAGAGAGAGAGAGAGAGAGAGAGAGAGAGAGGAAGGATGGATGAATGAATGAATGAATGAATGGATAAGGGCTGGAGAGATGGTGTGGCAGTTAAGAGCACTGGCTGCTCTTCCAGAGGACCTAGGTTCAACTCCCAGATCCACATGGTTCATGGTCATCTGTAACTCCCAGCTCCAAAGGATACAACTCCTTCTCTGGCCTCCAAGGGCACCCCAAATTCTTTTTTTTTTTTTTTTTTTTTTTTTTTTTTTTTTTTTGGTTTTTTGAGACAGGGTTTCTCTGTGTAACCCTGGCTGTCCTGGAACTCACTCTGTAGACCAGGCTGGCCTCGAACTCAGAAATCCACCTGCCTCTGCCTCCCAAGTGCTGGGACTAAAGGCGTGCGCCACCACCGCCCGGTGGGCACCCCAATTCATATGCACATGTCCACACATACATATACACATTATCTTATAAAATAAATACAGAAATACAAAAACAATTTCAGCTACTTAGGAGGCTAAAAGGAGGATCACAATATCAAAGCCAGCCTAAGCTACAGAGTACAGGCCAGCCAGTGTGACTGAAAAAGATCCTGTGTCAAAACAAAAAGAAGGCTGTGGCTACAGTTCAGAGCTTAGACCACTTGCCAAGTATCTATAAGGCTTAAATTGGTGAGAGGAAAAGGGTGGTAGTGGGGCAGTGCTTAATGGGTGAAGAAGGAAGCAGAGGAAAAAGTAAGTTAAGTAACAGACAACATAAACTAAAATTTACTGGATGCTGATTTTTGTCTCTCTCTCTCTCTCTCTCTTTTTTTTTTTTTTTTTTTTTTTTTTTTTTTTTTTTTTTTGGTTTTTTCGAGACAGGGTTTCTCTGTATAGTTCTGGCTGTCCTGGAACTCACTCTGTAGACCAGGTTGGCCTCGAACTCAGAAATCTGCCTGCCTCTGCCTCCCAAGTGCTGGGACTAAAGGCGTGCGCCACCACCGCCCAGCTGTCTTTAGTTCTTACTGGGTTCTTGGTGCTGGGCTAAGTGTTTTACACAAAGTAGCATTGTGGCCATCTCACAATCTTTATGAGAGTGATGGTGCTTATATGGCCAATGAAGAAGTCTATATCCAGAGACATTAAACAATTTGCCTACAATAATCCAATAACTGACAGGGTGAGATTCAAACCCATGTTTGCTTGACTCTGAAGTACTATTACTCTGAGCACCAAGTGCTGGGGTATACTGTGTGTAAAGGAGCAAGAAGTCCCTAAATACTACTGTAAAGATCTGGATGGTGTTCCACAAGGCGGCCCACTGCTAAACGGTTCATCAGGAAGAATACCCCTAGTATGATTATTGTCAATGATGGGGTGTCTGCTGCAAAGACAGAAACAAAGGCTCCCAGAAATTCTACAGTGGAGTAGGCAGCAGCTGGAGTAAGAAAAGCCAGAAGACAGAAAAGGTAACAGTGTTCACCTTCAGATCTTTCCAAATAAGGATCTTCCTCAAAGAAAAAAATCTAAACACTAAACATCCTTGTAACAGGAAAAAAAATTCTTCCTCAAGCTCCAGTCAATCCACAGAACTCACATTAAGTGCCAAACCCGTGTTAAGCCCTTCCTCCAGCAGCCTACTTCTCCTCTTCCCACAGTGAAGTCTAACGTTTGGGGCTGGGCCCCACAACCCAGCATCTTGAACCTCTCCTTCCTCACTTCCACTCATATAACAAAGGTGAACAATTTTTCTTGCATGTTAACATAAAATCATAAAATCTACTGCTGCTCTTTAACTTTAATAAGTTTCCCATTTTAACATTATCTTTTCACTTGGCGGGCCTAGTTTTCAAGGTAAACATTAACCGTATGAGCTCAACTTAACCTTAGAAGTATTTGATGAGAAGTTTCTACATTGGGTGAATCACCTAGCCTCTTCCAGCTACAAGCACCTTTCTTTGAAGGAATCCTTTGAGACTCAAGAGCTGAGAACTCCTTCCTGTCCCTACCCTTCACTACCATGTGGTTGGAGGGCCTGGAATTTGGGACGTCTCTAGCTTAGTACATCTGCTACAGTTGAGCCATCTCACTTTAGATCAGTGGTTCTCAATCTTCCTAAAGCCACAACCCTTTAAGACTCATGCTGTGGTGACCCCAACCATAAAATTATTTTCATTGCTGCTTCATAACTGTAATTTTACTACTGTTATTAACCGTAAATATCTGTGTTTTTCGATGGTCTTAGGCGGCCCTATGACCCTCAAAGGGATAGCGACCCACAAGTTGGAAACTGCTGCTTTAGATTTGTATGTTAAGAAAGGGGAACTCAGCTTCGGTCGCTCTTGTGTAAGAAACTGGTGCCCCAACACTGCCAAGGGGGTGAATGAGGGTAGGGGCCAAATACTTGTGCGCGAACTTCAGATTTACAGGGCCACCTCTTGCTTTACCAAACAGCCCGTCTTGAAGACACTACACAGCCAGCGGTTGAGAGCTGGGAGGAACCTCTCGCTAAACTGGCTTAGCAATTCCCCAGGAAGACTCAACCCTCAGACCAACACCAAGACACAATGATTCTAAAGACTTTGGGGGAGGAGAAAAGCTTTCCCATCTAACTTCCCTATGCACTGCCACCCAACAGGCCTAGGGTTGGGCCAGGGTGAAGAAGCTTGTAGGCGCATACGTCGCGCCGGCTAACCAATCCTCAGGGACCGGTCCTTCTAAATTACAGGACTAGCTCAACGAGGTTAGAGGCAACCCAAGCAGAGGCAAACCACTGCGGTTCTTAAAGTCCTGTTTACGTCTGGGCCCCGCGCAGAGAGAGCCGCATCTATAGATAGACTCCTTTCTGACATGCCCACCATCCGCTAGCGGGTTCCCAGAGGCCTCGCAGGCCCTTCGAGACTCCGTTTCCGCCTTCCCGGCTCAGGGCGACCTCCGTTTGGGCCTTTCAAGGCCCCCTCAGACCGCCCGGACCCGCGGCTCACCCTCGAGCGTCTCGCACTGCACCAGGTTGAGGTAGTCCGCCTGGCTGAGCACCCCGGCCTTCAGGCCGCGCACTAATCCCTCCAAGTAGCCATTGTCCACGTTGAAATAAAGCTCCGGGAAGGACGACATGGCTGCGGCGGGGGCGGCAGGGGGCGGCGGGGGCGGCGGGACCAGAGAGCCCCGATCTGCCCGCACGCAACTCGACTCCCGGATCAGCTGACGCGGCGCCCGCAGCGGGCTGTCAAGTGCGTCAGGTGACGCACAGCGTCTCACGTGACCACAGTGGGGCGGGCTCTTAAATGGATCCAGTTTCCGGGCACCCTGGCGCGCATGCGTTCCTCTGGAGTGACCGGCTACCTGCCCTCTTGGCGCCTGCGCACTAGGGGAAGGTAGCCCTTCTGCGCCTAGCGGAGAGCAAAACAAGGCCGATGTTTGGAAATCGACCGCGTGGTGGTGCTAATACCTTCAGGATTCGAGCGGGGCCCTAAGTTTAGTTTTCTCGGATTTGGCGCTTCGGTCTGGCTCCATTAGGACCAACTGGGTAAAGCTGAGCGTGTGTGCTGTTCCTTACGCTGTCGAGGCCGTCTCCTACCAGACGGAAACCGAGGTCTAGGGAGGGAAAGGGAGGGCTTCGGAGCCAAATGTTTTTCCTCTAGCTAGACTTTGCACCCGGTAAGCCGCACTGCGCCCGCTTTCCCTGCATTTGTCTCACTAGTTCTCTAGGACCGGCATGTGGCTTCCTGTTTTCCCCAAGGAGCCTGGTGCCTTAAAATCGCCCATACATGTGGCTCAGGTGATGGGGTAGCTTAGACCCTGAGGTTATGGTGTGTGTAGTTCCAGCATGACGACGCCCCAACAACCCTTCGACTGCCACATTTGAAATAACCACAGCTTTAGGGTGAAACCGTCCCATCCTTTATTCGCATCCCCTGCCTTTGCCCAACATCCGTTGGCTAGGTGCGGCTGCAGAGGTTCGTGGCCGTACCCAGCTTGCGACAGTAGCAAAAGGCATTGAAGAAGCGGCAGTAGCACGTAGCGCACGGGTCGCAGCAAGGTACCTGCTGTCCCAAGCAGGACTCGTGCAGCCTTACACAGCGACGCGGAGAACGAGACTCGCGGTTCTGTGGATCTAGCACCTGCATTCGTAGGGGAGTAAGGTTCAGGAAACTCTCGAACCCCGATCCCAGTAGAGTGGCAGTGGAGTGTGGGTCAGGGACGGTCTGTAGTTCTGTCCAGAAGTGGGGAGAGATGATGGTATCTGATGCTCCCTACCTTCTACTTTATCCCTTTCCCTAAGGAGTTACCTCCGCCAAAGCTTCTGCCTTCTGCAGCAGAACCTCTTCTGCTCGGTCTGCAGTTGTCTTCTTTAGGCCATTCAGACTTAGACCTGGGGCAGAAGATGTGAGGGCCACCACACCCACCATGCACCAAGTACCCACCTCCCAAGATTGGGATTGGGAAGGAGGGTTTAGCCTGGGCAGGTAGATCTGCCGCCAGCAATTGCCGTTACCCCACACATCCCCCAGCCTGACCATACTCACCTGGGAACTCAGGAAACACAGCCTGGTCAGGCCTTCTGATGCCCTTCAGTGGTGCCACGCCCATCTGGACCCCCAGTGTGGGAGGCAGTGCCAGCAGCAGGACACAACTCAGCAACACTGCAGTCAGCATGGCCTGGCTTAGCAGGAAAACCCCCATTTAGTCTCTCCTCATCCTTGGAAAAACCCCCATTTAGTCTCTTCTCATCCTTAGAGTACCCTACCAATGCTGAGAGAGATGTTCCCAGTAAGTCCGAATTCCTACACAGTCTTTGTGCTTACCTTTGCTTGCTGATCCTTGCCTAGGGATTTCCTGGCCACTTGTGCTCTGAGCTTATATGGCAAGGTCTAATAAAGGGTCCACACGTGACTGCTCCCTGTAGCCAGGGCATGAGGTGCCTCCCCGGAAAATGGAGGCACAATTCGGACTTTCTCCCTAAAACCTGAACCTTTGGGTATTCTATTAGGACATCTCCAATTTGGTACGAGACAGCCAGGAACCAATTAAATAAACTTTGGGAACAAGATAGGTTGTCCGGACCCCAAAATTTCCATAAGAGCAGAACCTAGGGATGGGTCAGGCTAGAGCCATTAGCAATAATAAGACAGGCAGCCCTCTGATCTTAATTTAATTTCCGCCCCCACAGATGTTCGCTTAGTCTCCCTAGGACATGTTGTTTCCTTTGCTTCCAGGAACTTTGGTCAAGGGCACCAAAGAGGGTCAGTGTCACCAGGCAGCAGTGAAGTAAAAACTAGACCCAGGGTTTCTCTGGAAAAGATATCAAAAAAAAAAAAGCCTTTCCAGCCAAAACCAAGCCTTCCTGGCTCTCCCTCCTCTTCTCTTCTTTAAGACCCCTACACCTATTCCTATTCCCCCAAACCCCCTTTCTACCGAGGGTTCCTGGAAACCAAAGGAGCAGAACACACTGTTCCCCGGGTGGGCATCCAGCTTCAGAGGAAAAAGCTTTCAGGCTGCCTGCTTCATTAGTGTTAATGGCTGCTCCCTTCCGCCCTGTGCTGTCAGGCCTCTGCCTACGCCTGGCCTCATCAGCTGGAGGACACCGTGAGGACTGCCCATTTGTGGGTGTGACAGGACCCATAGGACTTTTTTTTTGTTTTTGACAAGGTTTTACTCTATAAGACCAGGATGGCCTCCAGTTTACAGAGATCCACCCGTCTATACCTCCTAAGTGCTGGGATTAAAGGCATTCGCCATGACACTGGGTAGGGTTTTTTTGTTGTTGTTTTTGCCTGCATGTGCACCAAGTGCATGTCCAGTACCCAGGAAGGTCAGAAGAGGGCTTTTGGGTCCTCTGGAACTAGAGTTACAGATGTTTGTGAACCACCACATAGGTGCTAGGAACTAAATTTGGGTCTTCTGCAAAAAGCAACAAATGTTCTTAACCTCTGAGACAACTCTCTAGCCCCTCTTTGGTGGGCTTTCCAAAAATCATATACATGCTCATTTGGAAAAGGAATACACCCCAGTGCACAAGGCAGTGAGAAAAGATGAAAGGGGCTGGAGAGATGATGGATCAGTGGTTAAGAGCACTGACTGCTCTTCCAGAGGTCCTGAGTTCAATTCCCAGCAGCCACATGGTGGCTCAACCATCCGTAATGGGATCCAATGCCCTTTTCTGGTGTGTCTGAAGAGATCAACAGCATACTCACATACATGAAATCAATGAATAAATCTTAAAAAAAAGAAAAGAAAAGATGAGAGAACTGTCAGATATACAGCCCAGTCCATACTGACTCTTCTGATGAGGTGGTTGCCTGAGGAAATCCTCCCCCAAAGAATGAAAGAGCAGATTGCCCTCTGGGAGCCTTCTCTAGAATCTACATCAATGTTTGGGTTCAAGCTTCATGGGAAGAAGGTGCTCTGCAGAGGATGGGCCTAAAGTACTGGTATCTGGAGTCAGGCTCAGTCAAACACTGGTTTGTGGAGTCAGACTGGCATTTCATTCTCCTGCAGGTGACTCAGGATACAGTCCTCAGAGCTCAGAGTCTACTTTCTACTTCCCAGATTAAGGAGCTGGGGAAAACCCCTATAGGGGAGTAGTCCTTGAACTCTCCTTTAGGACGGCAAGGGAACAGGGTCAGTTCTTTTTTTTTTCTCCCCTAAGAATGGTATAGGCAGTTTGATGAGGCTGTCACTGAGCAGACCAGGCATTGTGACTTGTTTGGAAGATGATCTGGAAGTTTGATGCCCCATTTCAGGACTTTGTCTTCTCTGGAGTAATAGGGAAAAGAAATTGGACTATATCCTAGCTGCATCACTCGGAGCTCAGGAACAGCAATCCATGAAGTGTACATGAGGTACTTTTCCCAAGATCATTTTTTTTAAAGATTTATTTACCTTATGTGTATGAGTACACTGTAGCTGTCTTCAGACACACCAGAAGTGGGCATCAGATCCCATTACAGATGGTTGTGAGCCACCATGTCGTTGCTGGGAATTGAACTCAGGATCTCTGGAAGAGCAATCAGTGCTCTAAACTGCTGAGCCATGTCTCCAGTTCCCAAGATCATTTTTTTCTTTCTTTTTAGCCTCTATTACTAGAGATTCTGGCTGAAAAGCTAAGCAGAGTCAGCTTGTAAACTGGAAAGGTGCCCCAGCAAGCTGATGTACACTGTAATCCCAACCCTTAGGAGGCTGAGGCAGGAAAATTGCTGAGACAAGCTCTGGACACTTGACCGTACCTATTTACCATCTATCCTCAGCACAGGTCTTCCTGTCTCCAATGGTGCCTCCTCTCACCCTGAAGGTCAGCTATCTTCAGCTGGCTGACTGTGCACAGTGTGCACTGTGCACAGTGTCCATGGTAAACAGGGGCCATGGTACTTATAGGAACAATTCATGATCCTGGACAAGTCCAGTGGGAGAGATGATCAAGAAACCCAACCCAAAATACAGTGACAAAGGTGTTAGGCAGCAAGAGAGTGTCCGGCAGAGACATTCAGGTAACAAAGCCACATACTACCTTCTGTGAGATGGCTTAGCAGTTAAGAGCACTGGCTGCTGTTCCAGAGAACCTGGGTTCAATTCCCAGCCCAGACATGGCAGATCACAACTGTAACTCCAGTTCCAGGGGGCCTGGCATCCTCACACAGGCATATTTGCAAGAAAAACACCAATGTACATAAAAATTATAAATATTTTAAGGGGGCTGGAGAGATGGCTCGGTGGTTAAGAACACTGACTGCTCTCCCAGAGGTCCTGAGTTCAATTCCTAGCAACCACATGGTAGTTTACAACCATCTGCAATGTGGTCTGATGCCCTCTTCTGGTGTGTCTGAAGATAACTACAGTGTACTCATACAAATAAAATAAGTAAATCTTAAAAAAAAAACATGATTTTTCACTTTCTCTTATATTTCCTCACTAAATA
>JADRCD010189914.1:3751-41070 GCA_019843815.1 Montemys delectorum
GGGAGGGAGGGAGGGAGGGAGGGAGGGAGGGAAGAAGGGAAAAAGGGAGGATTTTCCTTAAAAATCTGGCAGTCCATAGGAACTGAATGATTGGGTACAGTTGAGGTTTTTTTTGCTTTGTTTTTTTTTTTTGTTTTTTTTAATTAAGTTATAGAGGTCCTTTTTTTGTTAAGAACTCCTCAGCTTCATTAACTCAATTCAGACCAGTAGTTTTTCTTTCTCTTTTTTTTAGCTCTCCATATGTAGAAAGATCGCTGAGATCACCATTATAGACTTTTTCTAAAAAGATTTATTTATTTATTTATTTATAATTTTATTTTTATTTTTTTAAATTAGGTATTTATTTTCATGTAAATTTCTCCTTTCCCAGTTTCCCCTCCAAAAACAAACAAACAAACAAACAAAAACAACAAGAACACACCCCTGTTGCCTCCCCCCTCCCCATGCCTGCCACCCCACCCTCTCCCACTTATTGGCCCTGGCACTCCCCACACTGGGGCACAAAACCTTCACAGGGCCGAGGACCTCTCCTCCTATTGATGATTCCCTTTGCAATCCTCTACTATACACATGCTGCCAAAACAATCAGTCTCACCGTGTATAGTCCTTGGTTGGTGGTTTAGTCCCTGGGAGCTCTGAGAGTACTAGTTAGTTCATATTGTTGTTCATCCTAAGGGGCTGCAAACCCTTCAGTTCCATAGAACCATTACAGACTTTCACTTTTTCCATGTTAGGGTTTGTTTTAAATGACAGGATCTCTCTATGAAGACCAAGCTGGCCTTGAACTCACAGAGATCACCCTGCTTCTGCCTCCCGAGTGCTGGGATTAAAGTTGTGCTCCACTATGCCTTGCTAAGATAGAATTTTCTACATGACCATAACTGGATATCCCAGCCAAACAAATATACTAATTTCTCTTAGGATCACTGGAAACTTGAATTTCATAGAATTGTGTGGTTGTGATGATTTCTTGGTACCATTTGGAGTATAATATATGAAACGTGCTGTGTGGAAAACTCTTATGGCATAGAGGTGTAAGAATGCTAATGGGGTGGGATGGCTCAGTGGGTAAAAGCACCGATTGTCAAGAGTTCAAATCCCAGCAACCACATGGTGGCTCATCACCACCCGTAATGAGATCTGACACACTCTTCTGGTGCATCTGAAGACAGCTACAGTGTACTTATAATAAATAAATAAATAAATAAATAAATAAATAAATAAATAAAATCTAAAAAAATAAAAAAAAAAAACAAAAGAATACTTAAAAAAAAAAGAATGCTAATGGGTTTTCCCATAAAATAAATGGCTGTATCTTTTTTTAAAAAAAGAATTTGATAGTTTCTGTTTAGAAGTTTTGGGATTTTTTTTTCAGTAAACATCTCTCTCATCTCTCTCTCTTTCTCTGACACACACACACACACATACACATACAGAGGGGGGAAGGGAAAGGTAGAAAGAGAGAAAGAGACTCATTTGATTTTTCTACTTCTATCACTGAATACCAAAATAAAATCACAGTATTTTTGGAATGTGAAGGAAGGATGCTCTGCCTCAAACTACACATTCCTTGAGATTCAATACAAATTAAAATTTCAAAAACACTGTTCCTTTTCATATTGGGACTCCAACCCCGGGACTTACACATCTCAGGCATGCTCTCTACCATTTAGTCAATTCTTATACCCTTTGTATAGTTTTCATTTTGAACAAGAGTCTCAGTAAGCTCTTCAGGCTGACCTTCAAAGGCTCCTGTAACCCAAACAGACCGTGATCTTCTAGCTTCCTCAATAGCTGTGGATCTGGGATCATAGCTCTGATTAAAGGATCTAATTTTTTATAGGTGATTACTCTTGAATTATGAAGATTCTATCTACATAGGAACTTGCCAAAACTCAATTGAAACTGAGGCTTGAGATCTTCACACACACACACACACACACATACACACACACACTCACACCCACATGCACACACACATGTGTGTATGTATGTATATATGTATTATTCTTGGAAATATATATATCACACACACACACACACACACACACACACACACAGTATTAATTGAAAAAGTCCCACCTGATGCAGATATTTAATTAATCACTGAGGAGCTCAGTGTGCTGTGCTGAATTATTCATAGAGGTGAAATGCTATGCAATAGAAATTTTTGAGTAAGGTAATGATGCAAAGCCATCTGAAAGGACCCCCTAAGTATGATGAGAATATCAAATACTTCCAGATCTAATGGATGCCACAAGACCTACCATACAGACACCTTCAGCTCTGTGGAAGACACAGTGTGGGGTCAGCCATACTGATCCCAGTGCTGTCTCTCCAGTGGTCTATGGCATCACAAAAATTGACTCTTCACTGTGTTATGTTAGCAATCCCTTGTCAAAGTCTAATTTTATTCCTCTCCATTTCTCTGTCTTGATCATGTCACAAATTACAGGGCTGAGGGGGTTGATTTTCCACCATTTAGCTTGATTCTGCTAGCATTCCCAATTATGATTTGGACTTTAGAAATTAATTCAAATTAAGCCATCATCCATCTGACAGCTCTGGACTGTGACATTTACATAATGCACAGTGATTTTTATTCTTGAATGTAAATTTCAAACAGTTGGTGGTCCTTTGTGAATCATGTTCTGATGAGGTTCCTTTTCCTGTCCCCTCTCGATTTTATGAGCCAACATCCCTACCTCCCAGCTCCTCTGGCTCCTCGCATTTTGGCTTAGTTTGTCTTTTCTAAAGAACCTGAACATTATTTGAGACTTATTGATAGGATAAAGAGGGGCAGAGTTCAGTATTGTGTAACCTAGTGTATCTTATTTCCATAGGATTTGTGACATTTGTCTTGTTATTGATATTTTATCAAGGCAGAAATGAAGCCTCAGAGATAATAAATCAGTTGTTCAACTCTCACAACTTGCAAGTAACAGAAGCTAATTCCATTCAACCTCCCTCTTAAGCTCCTCGTAGTCTGCTTTACCTGTTGTATCACATACACAAGCATGTAAAAGAAAAAGCTTCACTCTAACCTGTACTTTGTTAATTTCACACTAACCATTCTGGAAGTGATAGATATACCCCCCTCTAAAGGCCCATCAAATGCTACTCTCATTCTTTCTTGAGACCATCCAGGTGAGCCTGCTAAACAAGGTCCAAACAGGAAAATTGCTCCAAGAATATAGAAGGCCCATGAAAATGGTCAGTATGGAATTCTGTGAGAAAGATTCTTAATTCCAAATGAACTGCCGGGGTACTACATAACTCAGGATTGAAATCAAAAGAGTCCAGTGTGTCTCCGAACATGCATTTCCAGGCCCAGCTTGATCTTTGTGTAGACTGGGATCTTTATAACAAGCCTACTAGATAGGTACTATAATCATAAGCATTTGTTCCATTACCTGCTAAAAGGAAGACTTAACATAATTGCCTTCCTTGCTGGTACAGCTAAAGTTCCTCAGTGAACAGCTATATAGCATTATATTATTTCTATGTATTATTACATGCTGGTTTGCAGGCCCTCTGAACTTTCTCTGTTTCTTTCCATGAACTTATTTTCTCACTTTTTTCTCTTCAACTTCACTTTTCTCCATGACTATAAACTTCTCCACCACATTTACCTCCTGCTCTTAGGACTTCTCTGGGTATACCTAAGGATTCCACAGCAAGTTTCCTCTAACAGACCATTATAATTAGGGAACTCCTTCAATCCTAGGCTCCATAAATAACATCAATGAACATAAAATGAAAAGATACATTAAACTTCTTTAATAATGGTATGCATTATTTTATTGCTTTTGAGAAAAGACCTTGCTATATAGCTAGCTGGCTATGAAGACAAGGCTGGCACTGAACTCCTAGACCCATCTGTCACTGTCACTGAGTACTGTGATTAAAGGCATGTACCATCATGCCCCACAGCATACACATATTTTTTATTGGATATTTTCTTAATTTACATTTAAATTGTTTCCCCCTTTCCAGATCTCCCCTTCAGAAACTCCCTATTACATCCCTGCTCCTCTTGCCTCTATGAGGGTGCTCCCCACCCACCCTCCCACTCCCATTTTCCTGGCCTGGTATTCACCTACACTGGGGCATCAAAGACCCTCAGGCTCAAGGACCTCTCTTCCCACTGACATCCAACAAGGCCATCCTCTGCCATGTATGCAGCTGGAGCCATGAGTCCCTCCATGCATACTCTTTGGTTGGTGGTCCAGTCTCTGGGAGCTCTAGGGGGCCTGGCTAGTTGATACTCTTGCTCCGCTCAGTGGCTGCAAATCCTCTCTGCCCCTTAAGTCCCTTCTCCATCTCCTCCATCGGGCTCAGTCCAATAGTTGGCTGTTAACATCTGCCTCTGTATTTGTCAGCCTCTGGTAGAGCCTCTCAGGAGACAGCATTTCTCAGCATCCATAATAGCATCCGGTTTGGTGATTGTATATAAGATGGATCCCCAGGTGGGGCAGTCTCTGAATGGCCCTTCTTTCAGTCTCTGCTCCAAACTTTGTCTCCATATTTCCTCCTGAGAGTATTTTGTTCTCCCTTCTAAGAAGCAATGAAGCATCTACACTTTGGTCTTCCTTCTTCTTGGGCCTCATATGGTCTGTAAATTGAATATGGGGGTATTCCTAACTTTTGAGCTAATATTCTCTTATCAGTGAATGCATACCTTGTGTGTTCTTTTGTGATGGAGTTACCTCACTCAGGATATTTCCAAGTTACATCCCTTTGCCTGGGAATTTCATGAAGTCATTATTTTTAATAGCTGAATAGTATTCCATTGTGTAAATGTACCACATTTTCTGTATCCATTCCTCTGCTGAGGGATATCTGTGTTGTTTTAAGCTTCTGGCTATTATAAATATGGCTGCTATGAACATACTGGAACATGGTGCCCTCATTTCATATTGCAGCATCTTCTGGATATATGGCCAGGAGTAGTATAGCTGGGTCCTCAGGAAACACTATGTCTGATTTTCAGAGGAACCACCAGACTGATTTCCAGAGTGGTTGTACAAGCTTTCAATGCTACCAGCAACGGAGGAGTGTTCCTCCTTCTCCACATCCTCACCAGAATCTACTGTCACCTGAGTTTTTGATCTTAGCTACTCTGACTGGTGTGAGGTGGAATCTCAGGGTTGTTTTGATTTGCATTTCCCTGATGACTAAGGATGTTGAATATTTCTTTAGGTGCTTCTCTGCCATTTGAGTTTCCTCAGTTGAAAATTCTATCTTTAGCTCTGTTCCACATTTTTTAATAGGGTTATTTGGTTCTCTGGAGTTTAACTTCTTAAGTTCTTTGTATATATGGATATTACCCTCTATCAGATGAAGGATTGGTAAAGATCTTTTCTGTTGGTTGTCATTTTGTCCTATTGACAGTATCCTTTGCCTTAGAGAAGCTTTGCAATTTTATGAGGTCCCATTTCTCAATTGTTGATCTTAGAGTATAAGTCATTGGTATTCTGTTCAGGAACTTTTCCCCTGTGTCCATGTGTTTGAAGCTTGTCCCTGCTTTATCTTCTATTAGATTCCGTGTATCTGGTTTTATGTGGAGATCTTTGATCCACTTGGACTTGAGTTTTTTGCATGAGAGATCTTTTAATCTTCGGAGGTCTTCTTCAATTTATTTCTTCAGAGACTTGAAGTTCCTGTTGTATAGATATTTCACTTGTTTGGTTACAGTCACACCAAGGTATTTTATATTCTTTGTGATTATTGTGAAGGCTGTAGATTTCCTAATTTCTTTCTCAACCCATTTATCCTTTGAGTATAGAAAGACTACTGATTTGCTTGAGTTAATTTTAAATCTGGCCACTTTGCTGAAGTTGTTTATCAGCTTTAGGAGTTCTCTAGTGGAAGTTTGGGGGTCACTTATGTATACTATCATATCATCTGCAAATACTGATATTTTGACTTCTTCCTTTCCAATTTGCATCCCTTTGATCTCCTTTTGTTGTCTAATTTCTCTAGCTAGAACTTCAAGTACTATATTTAATAGATAGGGAGAGAGTTGGCAGCCTTGTCTAGTCCCTGATTTTAGTGGGATTGCTTCAAATTTCTCTCCATTTAGTTTGATGTTGGTACTAGTTTGCTGTATATTGCTTTTAGTTTGCTTCGGTGTAGGCCTTGAATTCCTGATGTTTCCAAGACTTTTAACATGAAGGAATGATGAATTTTGTCAAATGTCTTTTCAGCATCTAGTGAAATGATCATGTGGTTTTTTTTCCTTTGAGTTTGTTTATGTTGTTGATTATATTTCTTTATATTGAACCATCCCTGAATCACTGGGATGAAGCCTACTTGATTGTGGTTGAATGATCATTTTGATGTGTTTTTGCATTCAGTTTGTGAGAATTTTATTGAGTATTTTTGCATCAATAGTCATAAGGGAAATTGGTCTGAAATTATCTTTCTTTGTTGGGTCTTTGTGTGGTTTAGGTATGAGCATAATTGTGGTTTAATAGAATGAATTAGGTAGTGTTCTTTATGTTTCTATTTTGTGGAATAGTTTGAAGAGTATTGGTATTAGGTCTTCTTTGGAGGTTTGATAGAATTCTGCACTAAATCTATCTGGTCCTTGGCTTTTTTTTACTTGGGAGACTATTAGTAACTTCTTCTATTTCTTTAGGGGCTATGTAACGGTTTAGATTGTTTGTCTGATCTTGATTTAACTTTGGTACCTGGGATCTGTCTAGAAAATTGTACATTTTATCCATTTTCCAGTTTTGTTGAATATAGGTTTTTGTAGTAGGATCTCATGATTTTTTTTTGAATTTCCTCAGTTTCTGTTGTTATATCTCCCTTTTCATTCCTGATTTTGTTAATTTGGATACTGTCTCTGTGCCCTCTGGTTAGTCTGGCTAAGTCTATCTTGTTGATTTTCTTAAAGAACCAGTTCCTGGTTTGGTTGATTCTTTGTATCATTCTTTTGGTTTCTCTTTGGTTAATTTCAGCCCTGAGTTTGATTGTTTCCTGCCTTCTACTTCTCTTGGGTGTATTTCTTTATTTTTGTTCTATAGCTTTCAAGTGTGCTGTTAAGCTACTACTGTGTGATCTCTCCAGTTTCTTTATGTATGCACGCAGAGCTATGAGTTTTCTTCTTAGGACTGCTTTCATTGTGTCCCATATGTGTGGGAGTATGTTGTGCCTTCATTTTCATTAAATTTAAAAAGGCTTTAATTTCTTTCTGTATTTCTTCCTTGACCAAGTTATCATTGAGTAGGGAGTTGTTCAGCTTCCATGTGTATGTGGGCTTTTTGTTGTTTTGTTGCTAGTGAAGACCCACCTTAGTCTGTGGTTATCTGATAGGATGCATGGGATTATTTCAATACTCTGTATCTGTTGAAGCTTGTTTTGTGACCAATTACATGGTCAGTTTTGGAGGAAGTATCATGAGGTGCTGAGAAGATTTTT
Organism: Montemys delectorum; assembly: GCA_019843815.1. Taxonomy (NCBI): domain Eukaryota; kingdom Metazoa; phylum Chordata; class Mammalia; order Rodentia; family Muridae; genus Montemys; species Montemys delectorum. The sequence continues at coordinate 11,180 of JADRCD010189914.1, forward strand.
TTTTTTTGCTTTAGGGTGAAACATTCTGTAGATATCTGTTAAATTCATTTGGCCCATAACTTCTGTTAGTTTCACTGTGTCTCTGTTTAGTTTGTGTTTCCATTATCTGTCCATTGATGAGAGTGGGGTGTTGAAGTCTCTCACTATTATTGTATTCAATGCAAATGTGTGCTTTGAGCTTTAGTAAAGTTTCTTTTTTGAATGTGGGTGTCCTTGTATTTGGAGCATAGATGTTCAGAATTGAGAGTTCTTCTTGGTAGATTTTTCCATTGGTGAGTGTGAAGTGTCCTTTCTTATCCTTTTTGATAACTTGCAGTTGATAGTTGACTTTATTTGGTATTAGAATGGGTACTCCAGCTTGATTCTTGGGACCATTTGCTTGGAAAATTGTTTTCCAGCCCTTTACTCTGAGATAGTGTCTGTCATTGATACTCAGGTGTGTTTCTTGTATGCAGAAAGATGTTGGGTCCTGTTTAAATATCCAATCTGTTAATCTATGTCTTTTTACTAGGGAATTGAGTCCATTGAGGTTAAGAGATACTAATGAATAGTGATTGTTGCTTCCTGTTATTTTTGATGTTATTTTTATGTTTGTGTGGTTATCTTCATTTGGATTTGTTGAAAGAAGATCAGTTTTTTCCTTTTTCAATGGTATACTTTCCATCCTTGTGTTGGCATTTCCATCTATTATCCTTTGTTGTGAAGAGGTCAGCTCAAGGCATTTGGAAAATTCTAACATATCCCTTCCCTGCTGGAGAAGAAAGGTCATGAAACACTTAGGCATCCCTCCTCTCTGAAAGGGAGAGGCTTAATTACATTCCTCAGACCACTGGAGGGGGTGGACCAAACATCTGCCACATCTGCTGGAGGCCCAGGGCATGTAGACACATTCTGCTACAGTTGACCACCTACAAACAAGGGAATTCCTTACCACCTCATCCTGTAAAGACCAATTAGTTTAAAAGTCATGCTGTTTTGCCTAATGTACCTAATGACTACTGGTCTAAAAACTGTATAAAAGCTTACCTAATGAGCTGTGTGGGGTCACCACTTCTCCTGAAGGTGTAGGATGACCCTAAGGCATTAGAACAATAAATTTATCCTGGTTTTTACATTGATTCCTGGCTTTAATTCCTAGCTCCAAGTTGTTCACTCAGGGGGTCCCCAGTAAGCTAAGGCTCCCCAGTGTTTTACAGTAGGGCTGTATTTGTGAAAGATATTGTGTAAATTTGGTTTTGTCATGTGATATCTTGGTTTCTTCATCTATGGTAATCAAGAGGTTTATTGGTTATAGTAGCCTTGGCTGGCATTTTTGCTCTCCTAGGGTCTGTGTGACATCTGCCCAGGATCTTCTGGCTTTCATAGTCTCTAGCAAGAAGTCTGGTGTAGTTCTGATAGGTTTGCCTTTATATGTTACTTGACCTTTTTCCCTCACTGCTTTTAAAATTCTTCGTTTAGTGAATTTTTATTTTGCTTATTAGGTGACAGAAGGAATTTCTTTTCTGGTCCAGTCTAGTTGGAATTCTGTAGGCGTCTTGTATGTTCATGAGCATCTCTGTCTTTAGGTTAGAAAGGTTTTCTTCTATAATTTTGTTGAAGATATTTACTGGCCCTTTAAGTTTGAAGTCTTCACTCTCTTCTACACCTATTATCCTTAGGTTTGGTCTTCTCATTGCATCCTGGATTTCCTGGGTTTTGGGTTAGGAGCTTTTTGCTTTTTGCATTTCCTTTGACTGTTGTGTCAATGTTTTTTTTATGGTATCTTCTGCACCTGAGATTCTCTCTTCTATCTCTTGTATTCTGTTGGTGATGCTTGCATCCATGACTCCTGATCTCTTTCCAAGGTTTTCTAACTTCAGGTTTGTTTCCCTTTGTGATTTCTTTATTGTTTCTATTTCCATTTTTATATCCTGGATGGTTTTGTTCAATTCCTTCACCTGTTTGGTATGTTTTCCTCTAGTTATTTAAGGGATTTTTGTGTTTCCTCTTTAAGTGTTTCTACCTGTTTACTTGTGTTCTCCTGTATTTCCTTAAAGGAATTATTTATGTGTTTCTTAAAGTCTTCTATTATCATCATGAGGTGTGACTTTAAGTCTTTCTTTTCTGGTGTGTTGGGGTATCCAGGACTGGCTTTGGTGGGAGAACTGGGTTCTGATGATGCCAAGTAGCTTTGGTTTCTGTTGCTTATATTCTTGCCCTTGTCTCTTGCCATATGGACATCACTAGTATTAGCTGGTCTTGCTGTCTCTGCCTGTGGTTTATCCCTCCTGCAAACCTGTGTTTCAGTGTTCCGGGATGAATTTGTGTATGCAGGGTTGTGACATAGGATCAGCTCCAGGGGCAGATGGAAAACAGAAAGATCCTGTCCTAGGCTGCTCCTCAGTTCCTTTGTCCTGAGGGTTCTGGGCAGGTCCCTCTGAGCAGAAGTAACAGACACATATTTTATTCACAGGCATTATCATGCACATAACTATGTATAATGACAGTTATAACCTATAATAAGCTAATGGCTCTCTTTAATAACTAAACATTTTATTCACTTCCTTATTTACTTATTTATTTGTTTGTTTTATTAAATGCCTCTTGAGGTCAGCAATTGTATTTGATAATAAAAAAAAGCCTATTAATAACCCATTCTCTATTTTTGGATAATTAATGAGTGTGCTATGTTAAATAACCAAATACATTTTCCAGATAGATGGAGTACCAATGACATTGATCTATTCATTAAAGAGACATTATCTGGCACCTAGTATATTTAAGATTCTGTCTGAAGTGTTCATGTGCTCAAAGTGAAAAACCAATTAAATACCACATGATTTATTTACTCTGTGTGATTCCTTAGTTGAATATGATTGCAAATATATCAGCTGACCTCTCTGCCCTCTAGTTTCTTCTTTTATAATGAAGGACTCAGATGAGTCTTGGAATTCCTTCTAGCCTGTATGCCCTGAATTCAATGTGGTTATGTTCTCTAAACTAAAGAACCATATCATTTAAGTTTCCAAATTAGATATGGTTTAATCTTTATAGTTACATAACTTGAGATAAACTTCTTCAAAAATAACACATGAATGACAATAACTATCTTGGATGTGTTGTGGGTTCCTCTCAGTGGTATTTGGATTTAAGTGTCAAGGAATCAGAAACACTAGGATTATATTTCTTCTAAAACAAACAAACCTAAAATCATAGATGATATTTTCTTGGCAAAATGTACTTCCTATTTTATTAAGCCCAAGATATTTGAAAATCAGACAATATGCTGAGAACAAGATGAGTGCACATGAAATATACCATTGGAATGAAGCAAATGTAGGCAATTTGTTGGGTATTTAAAGTTAAAATGTTCTGCTGCCTTCAGTCTCCTGCAATTAAGGAAAAGTAAGCATGAAACACAGTCCGTTTTAAGGACCAAACCACAAAGATCTCACTTTTCCCCACATTCACTACAGGCTTCTAACACCACAGCCAACAAATTCCTCTTTGTCACATGTCCTCTTACTCAGTTTCTTACCTAGATTCTCTCTCTCTCTCTCTCTCTCTCTCTCTCTCTCTCTAGATAGATAGATAGATAGATAGATAGATAGATAGATATAGATACAGATATATAGAGATATACAGATATTGATAGATAGGTAGATTGATAGATACATACATATTTGTATGTGTCTGTGTGTATGCATATGTGTGTGTGCATGTGTGTGTGTGTGTGTGTGTGTATGTATGTGTGTGTATGCATGTGTCTAAGTGTCCTTTACACCACTTCACACATATTTCAGGCTTTCTATAACACATTCAATGTATGACTGTCTTTCCTTAGATATTTAAATAAAAAAGAAAATGTCCTAGTTTTTCAAGTCATTGTTAGTTGATTCTAAAAACACTTACATTGGTGAACTGCCCTGATTCATTAGTGCTTTTGGTGCCTATTGAAATCATTGCTTTTCTGTGACTATAAATAATTTGACCTCAATGGTTCATCTGGCCTTTTACCTAACAATCTTGAATTTGCCATCTTCTGCTTTCTTCCACGTGTCACTTTGTTTCATGATAATTTACCTTGGAGTATAGCTGAAGCCAACCTTCTCTGTGGTGGCAGGGTGTGTGTGTGAAAGTAACCCATCTATTAGTACTCACTGATTTCCTCAGAAGTCCAACCCTAACAGGTAAAAAGAAGAACTACCTGTTCTGTGTTTAAAAACTATTAGAGTGAAAAATATATAGGTCAGGAATCAGAAAAAGCCACAATACAGACTCATTTAGCACAATATTTTCACATGAGTATTTGGCCATTAATTTAAAAGTAACAGACAGTATTAACAACCATAACTACTAACATTTAATATCATTAAAACCTTGTTATACTCCTTGCTGTATTTTTAAATATCATCAAATTCTGATCATCTTTGGAAGTAAGTACTGTTATCATTATAAATGAGGAGAGAGGGAGAAAGAAACAGACACACACACACACACACACACACACACACACATGCACACACATGACACACAGAGAGACAGAGACAGAGACAAAAAGAGAGACAGAGAGACAGAGACAGAAACACAGAGAGACAGTGACAGAGAGGCAGAGACAGACAGATAGACACAGAGACAGACAGACACACAGAGAGAGACACTATTTGTCCCAAATTATCCTGCTGGCAAGTAGTGAGGTCAACATGAGCTTTCTCCTTCAACCCTGTACACAGAGCCATTAATCTGAATTTCATGTCTCTTAGTATACTACTGTCGAACCTTCTGTGAGATGGAACTGTTTTGTGTGGCCAGTCTTGAGCCTAAGCTTGCTACTACCCTCATTTATGAGGGAAATTGGATTCCTTATAGCTAGGAGACATGAAGGTGTTGAGAGCTTGTATGGAGACATTTTCAGGGAGGTGCAAGGGAACTGCTTATACATTCCAGATACCAACAGATAGAACAAAGTAACGAATCCTCAAAAGTCTAATGAAGTAGGCTGTCAGATCATGGTCAAAAGAATGACTCGTGGTGACCAATGCCTTGGGGGAACTGTGAGAGAGGCTCCAGGAAAAAAAGGCAGAGGGCCTTTACTTCAGGTATCTTATGTTCCCTGGATTTTTCTTGGATGTGAATTTGTGCTTCTTGCAACAAACATTTACTTTCAACCTATAAGACCTGTTTATTCTTGTTAGATGTCAGAACACATCTGTAGAACCCACCTGATCACCGCACCCTGAATCTGGATATAGCCTTCTGCCTTCCAGATGGTTTCCCAGATACAATCTATAGTACCTGCCAAGCAATTGTGTTTAAATTTGTCTATCCTGAGAGTGTTCTGGGGAAGGGATGTTCTGTTAATATTTCAGTATGTGCTTACTAATATCTATTTACATATTTTCTGATCATGTTTTTCTGAACTCAATTTTTCTGCAATCATTGTATTTTTGTTATTTTCATGTATAAAGATATTATACAACTGAAGTAAGATGGTCTACAAAAAAGTCAAAACTGCAAATCATCACAAAAAATTAATACAAAGCAAAAGTATGATTTTGCAGAAAGTAAGCATAGTGGTTAATCAGGGATCATGAGATTTCTGACAAATACATTTGTGACTTAAAACTTGTAGCTGATTGTTTCAGTTTCAAGCCTGTTTTATGAAGCAACACAGTTTTGTTTCAATAAACTATCTCAATGCCATTTTCATGAATCTTCGGTTTTAATATAATTGTCCAAAGGACATTTCTCCATAGATTTACAACATAGAATTCTTTCAGGAGGAATTTTATTCTAATATTTATAAACCATCTACATTTAAATCATGAAAATACTGCTATAAGAATCCCACTTAGCTATTTAATGCTGAGATTCTCTAACTGGATAATTATTTGTATATGTAAGATAAAATTATTACTTGCCTGAAGTGATTCAGGTAATTATCTTAATTGCGCATTGGAGTCTTGTGTGTGTAGACAAGTCATAATCAACCTAAAATATACCACAATTGCTAGGTATTTTATTCTTTACATCTGAGAATCTATTTTGTCTAAGAGAGCTGACCCAGCAAATGAGAAGTTTAAGAGAGATTGTTCATGTGGAAGCCTATTTGGTGATTAATGTATAATCCATATGTCACTCTTAATACTGAAAACTACTTAGATAAGGTTAGCAATTTTTGCTATAGCATTTAAATAAATTGACTGTCAGGATAGAGAAAAAATGAGTGTAGTATAATTTGATACAGTGAAAATTTTTAAGATCATCAATAGATCAAACATTAGAAAAATTTAAACCTCCTCAAAGTTTCTACATTCTTGATTCTTTTAAAGTATGCTTCCATGTCACTTAAATTTTACACCCTTTTCTTCTTTCTTCTGCTTCCCCCTGTTTCAACAATTCAAACATTTCTTTCTAGAAACCCATTTCTATTCTCTCTCCTGGGTGTTTTCCTGTGGTTAATCGCAACTTTCATGTCAATTTACTTTTCATTCCAAATAATTCCATAAGAAAGCCATCACTAGGTACCCTAGACATTAGTGATATCTTCCAATCTGATTATACTGTGCTTTTTGTCTCAGGGCATTTATTAACAAATTCACTAACTAGATGGGAAATAGACATATCAATGTAACAATATGTCAGTAGGTGCCTCCAAGAATAGAGACCAGATCTTCACTACTGCTTCATTTGATATCTGTTGAATGAGCAAAGAAAACTTCAGTGTTGATACTTATATGGTTCTTTTGTCATTAGTCCATGATGAAAACATAAACTTTTCTATGAAAGAAGGAAAGATATAATCACAGAATTTACTCTCCCCTCTTTACCCCACCCTCCGTGGATACAATAGTTTTCTATCATGTTTCATTTAAGAAATAACTAGCTTGGTGGTAGAGAAAGCAAAAATATAGTTAATTTCTTTTAAGGAGAAAGAGGAAATGTCAATATTGAACTCTTGGGTGTATAAATAATGGAATATTCTAGTCGATGAAAAAAATAAACTTACTTTTTATTACTTTTAACAATATAAAGTGCTGTCTCCAAAAAATACTTTTACCTTGTACAGCTGGGTGGTGGTGGCACACGCTTTTAATTCCAGCACTTGGGAGGCAGGCAGAGGCAGGTGGATTTCTGAGTTCCAGGCCAGCCTGGTCTAGAGAGTGAGTTCCAGGACAGTTGGAGCTGCACAGAGAAGCCCTGTCTCGAAAAAAATATTATTATTTCCATAAAATCCTTATTTTTTCCAAAATACTGTGAAATGATGCCAGAATCTAGCTGATTATGGGATGACCAGCTGGGAAGCACAGGTCGCAGATGCAGCAGGGCAGCTGGGATAGGATACTTTCTACATCTGTCAACAACTAGGAGGGACAACTGGTCCACAGCCCTCTGTGCACATTTCCCCCAAGCTGAGAGCTTGTCTCTAGCGATTGCTCTGACCCCAAGACTCAGGTGAGATCAACATTTTCTCTCTGGTGACTTTCTAAGGAGGAACCAGCCAGAAGCCACAGGACACAGAAGCTGTAGAGCAACTGGGACAGAATCTTTCTTCATTCATCCATCTGCATACAGGAGGGATGACTGATCAAAAGCTCTCTGTGCATGGGTCTTACCAGGGGAAAGCTAATCTGCCAGGAGTGCTGACACAGGCTTACAGACCCATAGGAGGAATAAACTCCAGCCAGAGACAACAAGAACATCTAACACTAGTGATCAACAGATGGCAAAAGACAAACACAAGAATCTTACCAACAGAAACCAAGACTACTTGGCTTCATCAGAACCTAGTACTCCCACCACAGCAAGTCCTGGATATCCAAAACACCAGAAAAGTAAGATTTGGATCTAAAATCATATCATACGATGGTGACAGAAGAATTTAAGAAGGACATGAATAACTCCTTTAAGATATACAAGAGAACACAGGTAAAGAGATACAAGCCCTTAAAGAGGAAACACAAAAATCCCTTAAAGAATTACAGGAAAACATAATCAAACAGGTAAAGGAATTGAACAAAACCATCCAAAATGAAAGTAGAAACAATTAAGAAATCACAAAGAGAGACAATTTTGGATATAGAAACCTTGGAAAGAAGTCAAGAGACATAGATGCAACCTTCACCAACAGAAAACAAGAGATAGGAGAGGAAATCTCAGGTGCAGAAGACACCATAGAAAACATTGACACAACAATCAAAGAAAATGCAAAATGCAAAAAGCTCTTAACCCAAAACATCCAGAAAATTCAGAATACAATGTGAAGACCAAACTTAAGGAAAATAGGTATAGAAGAGAGCGAAGACTTCCAACTTAAAGGGCCAGTAAATATTTTCAACAAAATTATAGAAGAAAACTTACCTAACCTAAAAAGAGAGATACCCATGAACGTGCAAGAAGACTAGAGAACTCTAAATAGTTAGGAACAGAAAAGAAATTTCTCCCACCACATAATACTCAAAACATTAAATGCACAAAACAAAGAAAGAATATTAAAAGTAGTAAGGGAAAAAGGTCAAGTAACATATAAAGGTAGACCTATCAAAATTACACCAGACTTCTCACCAGAGACTATGAAAGTCAGAAAATCCTGGGCTGATGTCATACAGACCCTAAGAGAACACAAATGCCAACCCAGGTTACTATACCCAGCAAAACTCTCAATTACCATAGATGGAGAAACCAAATTATTCCATGAAAAAACTAAATTTATACAATATATTTCTACAAATCTAGTCCTTCAAAAGATGATAAATGGAAAATTCCAACACAAGGAGGGAAACTACATCCTAGAAAAAGCAAGAAAGTAATCTTGCAATAAATCTAAAAGAAGATAACCACATAAACAGAATTCCAACTCTAACAACAAAAATAACAGGAAAGAACAATTGCTTTTCCTTAGTATGTATTAATATCAATGGACTCAATTCCCCAATAAAAAGACATAGACTATCAGACTGTATAAGTAAACAGGACCCAACATTTTGTTGTATACAGGAAACTCACTTCAGTGACAAAGACAGACACTACCTCAAAATAAAATGCTAGAAAACAATTTTCCAAGCAAATGATCCCAAGAAACAAACGGGAGTAGCAATTTTAATATTGAATCAAATCGACTTTCAACCTAAAGTGATCAAAAAAAGATGAGGAGGGACACTTCATATTCATTAAAGGTAAGATCTACCAAGATGAACTCTTAATTTTGAATCTCTATGCTCCAAATACAAGGGCATCTACAGTCATAAAAGAAAATTTACTAAAGCTCAAATCACACATTGCACACAATAATAGTGGGAGACTTCAACACGCCACTCTCTGCGTGTTAGACATGCAGAGATCATAGAATGGACAGATCATAGAAATAGAAACTAAACAAAGACACAGTGAAACTAAGAGAAGTTATGAAACAAATGGATTTAACAGATATCTATAGAACTTTTTATCCTAAAACAAAAGGATATATCTTCTCCTTAGCACCTCATGGTACCTTCTGCAAAATTGACCATATTGGTCACAAATCAGGTCTCAATTGATATAAGAAGATTGAAATAATTCCTTGTATCCTATCAGATCACCATGGAGTAAAGCTGCTCCTCAAACAACATAAAAAATAGAAAGCCCACATACACATGGAAGCGTAACAACACTCTGCTCAATGATAACTTAGTCAAGGAAGAAATAAAGAAAGAAACTAAATGCCAGGTGGTGGTGGTGCATGTGTTTAATCCCAGCATTCGGAAGGCAGAGACAGGCAGATTTCTGAAGTTCAAGGCCAGCGTGCTCTGTGGAGTTAGTTCCAGGATGGCCAAGGTTACACAGAGAAATCCTGTCTCAAAAAAAAAAAAAAAAGAAAAAAAGAAAGAAAGAAAGAAAGAAAGAAAGAAAGAAAGAAAGAAATTAAAGACTTTCTAGAGATTAATGAAAATGAAGCCACAATATACCCAAACTTATGGGACACAATGAAAGCAGTCCTAAGAGGAAAACTCATAGCTTTAAGTGCCTGCAATAAGAAACTGGAGAGAGTATATACCAGCAATTTGACAGCACATCTGAAAGCTCTAGAACAAAAAGAAGCAAATTCACCCAAGAGGAGTCGATGTCAGGAAATAATCAAACTCAGGGCTGAAGTCAACCAAATGGAAACAAAAAGAACTATACAAAGAGTCAACCAAACCAAGAGCTGGTTCTTTGAGAAAATAAGCAAAATAGATAAACATGTAGTCTGACTAACTAGAGGGCACAGAGACAGTATCCTAATTAACAAAATCAGAAATGAAAAGGGAGACATAACAATAGAAGCTGAGGAAATCCAAAAAATCATGCTATCCTACTACAAAAACCTATACTCAACAAAACTGGAAAACCTGGATGAAATGGACAATTTTCTAGACAGATACCAGGTACCAAAGTTAAATCAAAATCAGGTAAATAATTGAACAGTCACATATCTGCTAACGAAATAGAAACAGTCATTAACAGTTTCCCAAGCAAAAAACGTCCAGGGCCAGATGGGTTTAGTGCAGAGTTTTATCAGATCTTCAAAGACAACCTAATACAGATACTCCTCAAACTATTCCACAAAATAGAAACAGAAGGTACTCTACCCAATTCATTCTATGAAGGCACAATTACTCTGATACCTAAACCACACAAAGACCTAACAAAGAAAGAAAATTTCAGACCAATTTCTCTTATGAATATTAATGCAAAAATACTCAATAAGATTCTTGCAAACTGAATCCAAGAATACATCAAAACAATCATCCATCATGATCAAGTAGGCTTCATCCTAGGAATGCAGGGATGGTTCAATATATGGAAATCCATCAATGTAATTCATTATATAAACAAACTCAAAGAAAAAACAATATAATCATCTCATTAGATGCTGAGAAAACATTTGACAAAATCCAACACCCTTTCATGATAAAAGTCTTGGAAAGATCAGGAATTCAAGATGCATACTTAAACATATTAAAAACAATATACAGCTAACCAGTAGCCAACATCAAACTAAATGGAGAGAAACTTGAAGCAATCCCACTAAAATGAGAGACTAGACAAGGCTGCCCACTCTCTCCTTAACTATTCAATATTATATTTGAAGTCCTGGCCAGAGCCATTAGACAGCAAAAGGAGATCAAAGTGATACAAATTGGAAAGGAAGAAGTCAAATTATCACTATTTGCTGATGATATGATAGAATATGTAAGTGACCCCAAAAAATCTACCAGAGAACTCCTAAACCTGATAAACAATTTTAGCAAAGTAGCTGGATATAAAATTAACTCAATGAAATCAGTGGCCTTCCTCTACACAAAGGATAAACAGGCTGAGAAAGAAATTAGGGAAACAACACCCTTCACAATAGTCACAAATAATATAAAATACTATATGGTGTGACTCTAACTAAGCAAGTAAAAGATCTGTATGACAAGAACTTCAAATCTCAGAAGAAGGAAATCAAAGAAGATTTCAGAAGATGGAAAGATCTCCCATGCTCATGAATTGGCAAGATTAATATAGTAAAAATGACCATCTTGCCGAAAGCAATCTATAGATTCAACACAATCCCCATCAAAATTCCAACTCTATTCTTACAAACTTGGAAAGAGCAATTTGCAAATTCATGTGGAATAACAGTAAATCTAGCATTTCAAAAATTATTCTCAACAATAAAAGAACCTCTGGTGGAATCACCATCCCTGACCTTAAGCTGTACTACAGAGTAACCATGCAGATAAAAACTGCATGCTATTGGTACAGTGACAGGCAGGTGGATCAATGGAATAGAATTGAAGACCTGAGTGAGGTAACCCAATCACAAAAGAACACATATGGTATGCACTCTCGGATAAGTGGATATTAGACCAGAAGCTTGCAATACCCAAAATACAATCCACAAACCACAAGAAACTCAAGAAGAAGGAAGGCCAGAATGTGGATACTTTGTTCCTTCTTAGACGGGAGAAAAAAATACCCATGGATGGTGTTGCAGAGACAAACTATGAAGCAGAAACTGAAGGAAGGACAATCCAGAGACTGATCCACCTGGGAATCTTTCACATATAGTCATGAAGTCCAGACACTATAGATGTGGATGCCAGCAAGTGCTGGCTGAATGGAGCCTAATATAGCTTTCAATTGAGAGGCTGTGACAGTGCCTGACTAATACAGAAGTAGGGGCTCACAGCCATTGATTGGACTGAGTACAGGGTCCCCAATGAAGGAGCTAGAGAAAAGACCCTAGAGTTTGTAGCCCCTTAGGACTAACAATAATATGAACTAACTAGTACCCTCAAAGCTACAAGGGACTAAACCACCAACCAAAGAGTATCATGGTGGGACTGATGGCTCCAGCAGCATATGTATAGCAGAGGATGGCCTAGTTGGTCATCAATGGGAAGAGAGACCGTTGATCCTGTGAAGGTTCTATGCCCCAGTGTAGGGGAATGCCAAGGCCAGGAAGTGGTAGATGATGGGTTGATGAGCAGGAGGCAGGGGGGTGGAAAGGTTTTTTTTTTTTTTTTCTTTTCTGGATGGGAAACTGGGAAAGGAGATATCATTTGAAATGTAAATAAAGAAAATATCTAATAAAAAATAAAGTGAAAAAAAAGAAGACTGATGACATCTTAACACGTAAAAAAAAAAAAAGTTATGTACTTTTAAGTTGAAACCTGGATGCACTTAAAAAACAGCAGTATCCTTCTAACTTAGACATTTAATAGGTTTCATGAACTTCATGTTTTAATATGTGATGTATATTTCCAATAGCCAATAGCAAAAAATAAAGCAAAAATATAAAGTATAAATAATATAATCAATGTTATTCTGAAGGACACTAGCAAATATAAACATTGGCATTGGCATGGGCAATCCATTTCAATGTTCATGGCACAATAGTAATGGGCTCAGAGACACAGACTCAGTTGCTTCAATGCTTTGACAATAATTGTTAAATAAAAGGTGTACCTTTCTGTAGTGCATATAAGAAAAACAGAAAGCTTTAACATTATTTTTTGCTTTGCAAAGAAGAGTGTATTGTGATGCTGAGAAAATAAAATAGATTTTCTTAATTGGTTATTTATTTGTTTAGATTTCAATTATTGTCCCTCTTTCAGGTTTCCAATCTGCAAGCCTCCTATCTCATCCCTCCTCCCCCTTCCTCTATGAGGGTGCTCTCTACCCACCCACCCCCACATCACCACTCTAGCATCTCATGCTGGAGCATTGAGCCTCCACAGGACCAAGGGCCTCCCCTCCCACTGATGTTAGATAAGGCAATCTTCTGCTATATCTGCAGTTGGAGCCATAGTGTCCTTCCATGTGTAATCTCTGGTTGGTGATTTAGTCCTTGGGAGTTCTCATGGGTCTGGTTAGTTAAAATTGTTGTTCTTCCTATAGTGTTGCGATCCACTTCATCTCCTTCAGTTCTTCCCCCTAACACTTCCCTTGAGGTCCCTGTCCTCAGTCAGATGATTGCCTGTGAGCATTTGCATCTATGTACAAATCTCCCTTCAGTTCATAGGTTGAGGCACAGCAGGAAGCACATGCAGCAGAGGCATTGCTGCACTCTCTGTCCTATGATGGTAGTTTTCAGCATTGTGATCAGACTATAACCTCCTCTCCCTAAAGGCTGTGATGGTTTTTACAGAAGTCTTTGAGCCTTTGCTTATAGCACTGAAAAAACACATCCAGGTATTTGTTGTTCTAAATATGTGAGTGGGCATATCTAACTTATTGTCTCAGTTGTTACTGAATATTATTTTTAGGGGTTATAAACCTCATTACTTTTTAAAAGATATTTTAGCAGATAACAAGGAACCATTTGTTCTCAAGTACCCTCTAATTTTTGTCTAGTTTCTGTGATCAGGATCTCAGAGATCAAACTTAAGTATGTCTTATACTATCTTCTTGTGACACGCAAGTTGGCAATGGGATTCACTTATCCAACCCTCAAGTCCATAGCTGTCATTAAACCAATTGTTGATCTTTCTAGGAAAAGAGAAACAATTAAGTCATGTAGTCCTACTAACCAACGAATCACTGTAGGATAAAGAGTCACTACAAATAGTAGCAAAATCCAGTTATGCAAACTCTATAAAATGGCTCCCACAAAGTCACTATAACCAAGACTATAAAATAGTATCACTGGACTCTGAGTTTATTGGACCTGCTAGAATTATCCTATGTGATTTCAAGGAAGAAACTTAATAATTATAATAATAATTATTTTAATGTATTTCTCATAATAGCCATTCCTTTGTTTAGAAGTCACATATGTCTTCTAATTAATTAGGAGGTAGTGGCAATATCCCCATTGATTTCAGAATATTTATAAGGAAAGATTAATGTGCCATGAGGCCTAAGAGAAAGAAGGATGAGATCAAATGTTAAGAGCTATCCTTCAGTTGTCAGAGGAGAGCCACATTTGTAGTTAACTCTGTCTTCCTTTTGCAGCAGATACACTTTTAAATCCTTGTTGAAAAAGTGTTAATTCTCTGGTTTATTTTTCTTCACAAAAATAATTTTATAGGTGTGGTTAAGAATAAGACAGTATTTATCCTTTCCATAAAACTCAGCCAGTTAATTTAGTAGAGCCCACCCACACCCAGGCAGGAGGCTCTGTTCCCAAGGATCATTTAGAAACTGTGTGACTAATAAGGGGTTGATGAAACCAGAGCTTCAGGAACAGAACTTCACTGGGCATCATTTTACAACTCAGATCTATCCCAATTGCTCTTTTAATTAAAATGTCAACTCCCTATATAATCAAATTACTATCAGTGGAATTATCCATCTGTGAGAAACACACACTTCTGTGGTATCCTTATTTTAGCAATCTAAGAATTTCATCATTTTCATCTCAAAATATTTTTTAATGAGCAAAAACAAAATAATGTCATATTTGTTGGGTTGTCTTAAATTCATTTAGTGCTTTCCAGACCACCTTTTCATATTTACAATGGATATGTATTTTGACATGATTTCTGTATCAGATATATCTAAACTTAAAGTATATGTCTATTTCTATGTAACTAATCTATTTTTTATTATCATACCATCAACATTACTGTAAATTTATAATTTTGAAATTATGTGATATGATCACTCAAATATCTTTCTTTTGTTTTTTGTTTTAAATTATTTCAAATATTATAGATCCTTTGCATTCCATAAGAATTTAGGAGTCCCACAACACCCAGAGGAAGCTCCACCCCCAGGTACTCTAACATGCCCAGCATCAGAGGTGAGGAGGACACAACTGTCCCAACACCAAGAGTAACTGAGACCAGGGGGACCAAGCACACAGGAACTCCGCCAGCCCAGTGGCTCAGGTTTCTTCTAGTCTGTCTGAGCTGATGCCCTGAACAGACCTTGGACACAAGCTCCATAGCCAGTCCCACAACACCCAGAGGAAGCTCCACTCCCAGGTGTTCTAGCATGCCCAGCATCAGAGGTGAGGAGGACACAACATCTATCTGAATACTGGGAGTAATTGGGACCAGCAGGACCAGGTACACAGGAACTCCACCAGCCCAGTGGCTCAGGTTCCTTCGGTCCCACAACACCCAGAGGAAGCTCCACTCCCAGGCATTCTTAACAAGCCCAGGTCACAGGATCCCAGAATCACAGGATCACAGAGACAGATTGACTCTGAGGAGTTCTGATACAATCAGGATCACAGGAAGAACAGGCTCCAGTCATATTTAGCAAGGGCAGGTAGCACTAAAGATAACCAGATGATGCGAGGCAAGTATAAGAATATAAGCAACACAAACCAAGGTTACTTGACATCATCAGAACCAAATACTCCCACCATTCACCATTGCAAGTCCTGAACACACCATCACACCTGAAAAACAAGATTCAGACATAAAATTACATCTCATGATGATGATACAGGACTTTAAGAAGGACATAAATAGCACCCTCAAAGAAATACAGGAGAACACAGGTAAACAGCTAGAAGCCCTTCAAGAGGAAACACAAAAATCCCTTAAAGAACTGCAGGAAAACACAATCAAACAGGTGAAGGAAATGAGCAAAATCATCCAGAATCTAAAAATTGAAACAGAAACAGTAAAGAAATCAGAAAGAGAGACAACCCTGGAGATAGAAAATCTAGGAAAGAAATCAGGAGTTGTAGATGTAAGCATCACCAACAGAATACAAGAGATAGAAGAGAGAATCTCAGGGGTAGAAGACACAATAGAAAACGTTGACACTACAGTCAAAGAAAATGGAAAAAGCAAAAAGCTCCTAACCCAAAACATCCAGGAAATCCAGGACGCAATGAGAAGATCAAACCTAAGGATAATAGATATAGAAGAGAGGGAAGACTCCCAAGGTAATGGGCCAGTAAATATCTTCAACCAAATTATAGAAGAAAACTTCCCTAACCTAAAGAAAGAGATGCCCATGAACATACAAGAAGCCTATGGAACTCCAAATAGACTGGACCAGAAAAGAAATTTCTCCTGTCACACCAAATGTACTAAACAAAGAAAGAATTTTAAAAGCAGTAAGGGAAAAAGGTCAAGTAACATATAAAGGCAGGCCTATCAGAATTACACCAGACTTCTCACGAGAGACTAGGAAATCTAGAAGATCCTGGACAGATGTCATACAGACCCTATAAGAACATAAATGCCAGCCCAGGATATTATACCCAGCAAAACTCTCAGTTACCTTAGATGGAGAAAACAAGATATTCTATGACAAAACAAAATTTATACAATATCTTTCCACAAATCCAGCCCTACAAATGATAATAAGTGGAAAACATCAACATAAGGAGCAAAACTACACCCTAGATGAAGCAAGAAAGTAATCTTTCAACAAATCCACAAAACCTAATTCTACCTCCTAAAACAAAAACAACAGGAAGTGACATTTACTTTTTCTTAATATCTTAATATGAAAATTAATATTACCAACATATCCTAATCAACTGAAATCCAAAAATATGAGGAATTAGAAATTTATTGACTGTCATCAAATGGTCTCACTAATTTGGTAACTGGAGAAATAGGTCCAATATTGTACAATCCATATACACTTTCAGCTTGTTTGTTCATGACAATGTCTTGCTGTGTACAACATAATGGTCTTGAGATCTTGCTTCTCCTATCTCAGCCTCTCTATTAGTACAATTTTTATTTTATGTTTTTACACTATACTATGGTTTTAAGAACAGCTTACATATTTTAAAAGTATTTATATACCCAAAAGAAATGTAGACAATGAAATTGGGAGGAGGTTTTTAAGAGAACTACAAAGAGTATGACTGAATGCTTTGTTTGATGTTTGAAACTCTTGTATCAAGTTACCACAGTAAGAGCCAAGATTTTAAGCTCTACAAAATATAAAACAAACAAACAAACAAACAAACAAAAACACTTTATATATTTATGTTCATTTAAGAAAATAGTAGTGATGTATTATTTTGAAATATACAGTTAATACGTTTAGAGTTGTTTAAAATTTATATTGAGAAAAACATATGTATTTTCAGTATTGCTGTAGATAAGCATCTACATAAGACTGTTAAATTAATTCTTGTTTTACATCAAACAACTTTTATAATACTCATTTTTATTATGATGATATTTTATAAATTTTAAAGAATATGACAAAAAAGATATTGTAGGTATTGAAGGGGTGTCTGGGAGGAGTTGGAATACAAAAGGAAAACAAGAAAGTGATTTAATTCCATTTA
Source organism: Montemys delectorum (assembly GCA_019843815.1). Classification (NCBI taxonomy): domain Eukaryota; kingdom Metazoa; phylum Chordata; class Mammalia; order Rodentia; family Muridae; genus Montemys; species Montemys delectorum. The sequence goes on from JADRCD010189914.1 coordinate 28,884, forward strand.
TTTAAAATTTGTTTTTAAATGTTAACAAATTCAGATAAATTAAAATCATGTAACTTTTTTTCGTTATAATGCAATACAACTTTAAAAAAAGGAATTTAGTATCTTTTCTTTCCAAAAATTTCAGTCAGAATTTTCATTGCAATGAAATCAAAGCTATACATCACTATTAAGACACTTTTGAAAAATAATAAGAAAATGTTAATAAAAGCCACTATTGTGAGTATCATTTGAATAAATATAACAAGTAGGAATTTTAATTTTAGGTGTAAGTGTCCAAATATTTTTTTCAGGAAGAGGTATGTGAATATATTGAAGATCTACTGCCCAACAGTTAAATACTCCAACATACAGATACTTTTGACATTCTCATTGAGTCTTTATGTCATAGCTGACCAAGGTCTGTAAATACTCAGCAGCCATGAGACAGTGATTGGAACTTTGACAAAATCGAAAGACATTTGTGCAATGATGAAATGAGAGATGCACTTCACAAAGGACTTGTGGTCAAATAAGAGAGAGTGGAGTAAAAACATCACAGAGAGGTCTGGAAGGGAGCTGCTTAATGTGATAAGCTCTCTAGTTGCAGTAAAATGCAGCACAAAATTGTTTGCTTGTTCTTGTTTTTTTTTTTTTCTTGCATGAGGGACTTATTATCCTAAAATGCTCTGAAACCCTAATTGCTACTGAGGGAAGGGCACTTACATGTTCTTCCTTCTTCAATTTATTCTCAACCAGCTATTTTAAGAACAAAGTAAGTACACTGAAATCAAAATAAAAATATTAAAGACTTTTGATGCTATGAAACTAAATATGCCATTTTATTTTCCTGTGAAAATTCTAGTCAATAAAGAACAAAGTTATACTGTCTTTCAGTGTAAAGATTTTAAGTACCTTGTTAATGTCTTGTTGATGTTGATTCTATGAAAACATGCTAGTTTATTCACTCAAGTGACAACAAATGTTTACATCTCAGCTACTCTATTACTCATCAGGAACAAGGAATCTTTCTGTGTAAGGTGAAATGAAGGCACTGTATGGCAAGTTGACAGACACTACTTGATATCACTATTTTTTTTAGAATATTTATTACATCAGTAAGAATGGTCAATTCAAAAGGAAGATATTTGGGAAGTAAATCAAGAACAGAAAGAATTTAGCTCATTTTCTTTAAGTGACAATCTTGAAAAAATTGTTTTCTCACTAAAGTTGTGCTATGATATCACAAAACATGAAGGTGTTGGTTTCCTGTTTACTCAAGATAGAAACAGAAGTTTAAAATGTATGATGGACTGCATTCTCTTTGGTAATACATATAGACTTTGATAAGCCAAGCAAATCCAGAAACAAATCCTCATAAAAAGGTGTTTAAAAGTAATAAACATCAAAGAGAAAAAGTAGAAGAAACATAGATGAAGAGAAACTTAATTTAAATATAAAAATAGAAACAAAAATATCAGATATATGAAAGCTAAGCACAGATATTATGCATTGGCTATATAATAACTTTATTGACCAAGACATGGATATTCAGATCAAATTTCTTTAAAATCCAATAATGTAACAAGAATTTTAAAGTTTATGAAGACAGGAGAATCAACAGGATTATACAAGCTCAATAAATTATAATTGGTATTTCTTTACCTCTATAATAAGTGAAAAATGTGATAGAAAATATGGATACTGTTTGTAATAACAAAAAAGTAGAATTAGAAATAGAACAGTAGGAGAAAACATGGGTGAAGGATTGGGAGAGATAAGGATATGATCAAAATACAAATATACGTAGATGAACATATAATAATGCAAACCATTATTGTGTAAAATTGTCAAGCACCAAAGAAAAAAATTAACAAAAGTATCAGCCAATACTACTAAATTTCAAAAAATAATGCTTGATTAAATACAAGATCCATAGTGTACATAGACACTGAGTTCTCATTGTATGTCTATCAGTTCTTTACAAATCTGTGGATAGAAGGCAATTTGTAAAACCATCTTAACAAGTGTTGGAATAAACAAGGACGGATTCTAAAGTTTTATGGAAGAGAAAGTCAGCAGAAATATCTAAGAATGAGATGGATTAAATCCTTGCCCTATGTTATATTTACTATTAATTTTACTTGTATTGAGGTAGTTTTCCTCTTTAGTCTCTAGATCTTTATTTCAGTTCCTGCATTGCTCAGATTTCTCCTGATTCCCCATCCTTTCTGCATCTCCAAGATTAGATGCAGGGAGGAAGCAAGTGACTTGGGCTTCATTTACTTTCTGATTCTCCTTTAGACTCTTGAATGCCTATACATCTACATAATTTTCATTTATAATGTGGTTGATCACACTCATGGCTTATGTATAAAGTATGAAGTTTGCATTTTCAAAGTTGGATCCTGTTGACAAGATCATTGCTTTGACAACCAACAAACTAGTCTCTGAATACCAGAGCTGTCCAGTGATTGAGAACAAAGTACTGAAATGTATTCTTTTTACTTCAAGTTGTTTGTGTGTCCCTTCAAGGGTTATAGGACAGAGAAAAGCAACTTTGGCTTTATCAAAACATATCTCCATACTACACAATTATTATTGATTTCTCACTCCTCATCCTTTCTTTCTTTTGACTGTCACAATATCTAATGGACCACATTACTAAAAGTACTCTGATCTCATTTGTATTTTATGGTGTTATTTCAAGCCTAATCTCTCTTTATCATAAGTGTATATGAAGAGCACATGGAGGTCATAAAATGGATTTATAGTTTATTTTTACTCTATAGCTTTAAACTGTATGTTTTTATTGTGGCAAAAATGTAAATAAATCATTTTACTGTGGCTATAAATTTATTTCTTTACATTTTTGTCTTTAACTCAAACCAAATTTGATAGCATTTACAATGTTTTTTGTTATAGGATCAAATGTAAAGTAACATATAAGATACATTAGCAAGACATTGCAGCACAACATTAAATATCATTATACTGCATTATGTATTAAAGCAGAATCAATGTAAGGTGTAAACATGTAACCTAAGTTTTGCAGAAAGAAATTCAGGATACTGTTATATCTTTTTCCTTCTTCCTAGTGATATTTTCAGTCTTCCTTCCTGTCATCTTTCTTTCATTCCTATTTTCTCCCTCCCCCTCTCTCTCCTTTCCTTCCTCCCTCTCCCCATTACCACTCCATGTGATCTGATTACCAGGATACAGGATAACTTGGGATTCACAATCTTCCCACTTCAGCCTCCCTAGTTCTAGGATTTTAGGTATGCCACCAGCATCAACTCATTGTCTCTCCTGGTGTTTGTTCTCTAAAAGCATATCAAATGATGAGATAATCTTTGAAAATAGTCTTAATCATTTGTGTTACTGATTCAATGTATCTTGACTTCATATTGAAAATATATTTGTATTTAATTTTTTTGAAAGAAATGGGCCTTGGAAATTCTCTGTTCATAACTTCTAGATCAGGGAAAACTAGATAAAATGCAAAATTTGTCTTACATTATAATATAGTTCCCATGTATGTATTACACACACACAATTTCTGAGGTGCTGGGTATCAGAACAAGGGCTTCTGCACTCTAGACACACACTTCACCACATTGAGCAAACTTGAATACTTCTAGCCCTTAATTCTTAATTGTGACTAACTTAGTCTTTCCTTTATGTGCTATTTTTTCATATAAATCTCAAAGTTTAACATCACTTAGATACTGTATACTTTATTAGTGATTTTCTTGTTGTTAAGTGCCTTAAATTATAGAATTATTTATAGTTTAGCTTTTATAAAAATGAAAGTTGCTGAATATGTCCATTTTTTTCAGGCATTTTCTGATTATTTCATTAATTGGTAGTTTTTAATTTTATTTTATGGCTATATAAATAAATGATACTGTTCTTTTTATATTCCTAATAATTATTTATGTTTTGGAGAAAAAAGAAAATTAGAGATTGGTTGAGTAAGTTAGTTTAAAATTTTGATGATGTTTTAAATGACATTTTAACAAGATTGTTATAGACAGAACAACAAGAGGCCCATCTACCCTCGGAACACTTCCATGCCCTCAGTTTTTATTCAAAAGACCCAAGCTTTCCTACCCCTCCTACATCATTGCCAGGCTCTGCTGCTGTGGCCCAGGCCCCACAGTGAGTGATAACAGTCAAAACAAGTAAACTGAAGCAGAGATTCTCTGATGGACCAGAGACCACACTAGCTACCAGAACCCCAGAGAGGTGGCCCATCCTTGGACATCCTCCACTCTCTCAGTGCCCCATATACACTATCCCCAAACCCTACTCCCTTCCTCATCACCATTTCCTATCCTCTAACTAAGAAGGAAACCCCCTGTGAACCAAACCAAGCTTGCCACCAGAAGTCCAGCCTCCAACTTAGACAGAGATCCCTTCCATAGTACAGGTCACACCTGCCTCCAGAAATCCAAGCCACAAAGACCAGAAGATCAAAGGAGAAATAGAAACGAAGTAACAAACACTCTTACAACAAAGACAAATTCAGAAACTATCATCTAGACCTATAATTATCCCAAACCCAGATGCCTTGGCACCAGCAGCAGAAGACAATCAACATAAGCCAGGGTAACATACTACCAGAACCCAGCTGTCACACTACAACACGCCTTGAACTTCCCAATACAGCTGAATCAAAGGAAAACAACTTTAACTTCAACTTTATAAAGATGATAGAGATCCTTAAAGAGGAAATGAATAAATCCCTCAAAAACAAACAAAAAAATCAAGAACCTCCCTTGCAATGGGCAAAGAGATATAGATGGTGGTGTTCTCTAGAGAAGTCATGCTATTTAAGGTCATATTCTACCAATGTCCTGATAATTCCTCTAATCTCACCATAAAATAGAGGACTCTATTTTCCACCAGGGATTCCCCTTCTCTGACCATATCTAGGGAGCCCAATCCTTGCACCTTATACCCAAGGAAGATCACATAGTCCTTTGCAAGTCTACAAGTTCAATTTCTTCTTTCCTGGTAAGAATCCACCCTGGGAATTCTGGAATACCTTTTAAATAAATGAGACATTCACAGTACTCTAAGCTGCAGCCAATGATTTACATTTATCCTGAAAGTTCCTTCCCATTCTCCAAAGTTGATATATATAGCTTTTGTTCACCCTAAATAAAGTATATGTGTACAAGCCATTTCACAGAAGATCTAAGAGGGCTGTTTCATTGAGTAAGATTTAAACGATCTGTAACTCTAAAATCCTCAGATTAGGCCTTCTCCCCTACTTCACCTACACTCACGCCCAGCCAAACCTGGATCCTACAGACCCCACTTGTTCTGAACTGTTTCATCCTACCAGCCTGGTGTACAGCAATACCTGGACACCCGGGGAGAGAAAATGGTGTTATTATATCAGTCGGAGACAAGCTGATGATAATCTTTATTACTCCTAGCTTGATGCCTAAGTTGGTGAGGTATCTGAGTTGCCCCACCGCAAAAATCTATATCATCTGCAAACAGTTTAGATGAGTGAAAGAAAGGGCCATGATAGAAGAAATACTGTGATATGCTGTGGTACACACTATGACATACTACTGCTTCCATAATGAGATTTTTTTATGCTTTGTTTTTTGTGTGTGCGTGCATGTGTGTATTTTATTTTGGCAGGGAGATATTGTAATGCCAAAGGGCAGATAGGAGGGAATAAGATGAATGAGACTGTGGATTGATTCTCACAAAAATTCAATACAGTTTTTGAATAAATAAATAAAATAAATGCAAGAAAAAAAAGTGAAAGAAACGAATGAAACTGTTCAAGATCTGAGAGTAGTAATAGAAGCAATAAAGAAAACACAAACTGAAGGAATTCTAAAAATGAAAATCTAGGTAAGTAAATAGGAACTATAGATACATGCATCATCCTCAGAACACAAAAGATGGAAGAAAGAATCTCAGGTGCTGAAGGTAGGTTAGAAGAAAATACATACATCAGTGAAAAAAATGATAAATGTAAAAAATTCCTGACACAAGTCATTCTGGAAGTCTCGGACACTGTGAAAAGACCAAATCTATGAATAATAGGAATTAAAAAAGGAAAAGAGTCCAAAATCAAAAGCCTAGAAAATATTCTAAAAATAAATTCATAGAAGAAAAATTTCTTAAGAAGAACATGCCTATAAAAGGTATAAGAAGCTTACAAAATACCAATTATATTGGAACAAAAAAGAAATTCCACTTCTACATAATAAAACACTAAACATAAAGAATAAAAAAAGAATATTAAAAGCAGAAAGGGCAAAATGGAAAGTTACATATAAAGGCATACCTATTAAGTTACAAAAGACTTCTCAAGGAGGACACTGAAAGCCAGAAGCGCCTAGATAGATGTTGTTCAGACTCATAGAAACCACAGATGTCAGCCTAGACTACGATAGCCAGCAAAACTTGCAGTCACTATAGTTGGAGGAAACAAGATATTCCATGACAAATTAAAATTTAAACAGTATCTATCCACAAATTCAGCACTACAGTACATAATAGGATTAAAGCTCCAACTCAAGGCAATCAACTACAACTATGAAAACACAAGAAATAAATAATCTCATATCAGCAAAATCAAAAGAAAGCATGCACACATACTACCACTAACAATTACAAAAATTAGCATCCCTTGGTCATTGATGTTTTTCAATATCAGTGGATTCAATTCTCCAATAAAAAAGATACAGATTAAAAGAATATATGAAAAATATGACCCATTCTTCTGCTTCATTTAAGACACACACCACGACATCAAAGGTTACCTCAAAATAAAGAGTTGGAAAAATATTTTCCAAATAAATGGAACTAGGAAACAAGCTGATATAGCCATTCTAATATCTAACAAAATAGACTTTAAAATTAATCAAAAGAGGCATAGAAGGATACTTTGTACTCACCAAAGGAAAGATCCAACACCATGAGTTTTTTAATTTTTAAAATTAATGCCACAAAAACAAAGGCACCCACATTTGTAAAGGGAATATTACTAAAGTTTTAATGACACATTGACCATCATACATCAGTAGTGGGAGTCTTCAATAATTCAATCCCTAACAGACAGGTAGTGATAAAACCATACAGAGAAATACTAGAGCTAACAGATATTATGAATCAAACTGACTTAACAACTATCTACAAAAAAATTTATCCAAATACAAAAGATCACACCTTCTTAGAACCTCATGGAACATTCTCCAAATCTGACTAAGTACTAAGTCATGGAGCAAGCCTCAAGAGATATAAGAAAACAGAAATAAACCCCTGCATCCTGCCAAACTAGTATGAATTAATACTGGATTCTAACAACAACAGAAACAACAGAAAGCCTAAAAACTGAACAGTTCTCTACTGAATGACAGCTGGATCAAGACAAAAATAAATTGATAAAAATGACTTTCTAGAATTCAGTGAAAATTATGCAAAACATAACCAAACAATTATGAAACACAATTAAAGTGGTGCTAAGGGGAAAGTTCATAGCAGTAACTAGTCATCTTACCAAAAGCAATCTACAGATTCTTGAAATTTAATCAAAATTCCAAGACAATTTTTTTACAGACCATGAAAGAGCAATACTTAACTTCTATGAAAAAAAAAACAAAAATCCCAGGATAGATAAAAGAATTCTATACAAAAAAAGAACATCCAGAGCTACTACAATCCCTGATGTTATGCTGAACTACAGAGCTATTGTAATAAAAACCACATGGTATTGACATAAAAACAAAATTGAATAAAAAACCCTCATCTATGAACACCTGGAGTTTGATAAAGAAGCCAGAAATATACAAACGGAAATGATCATTAATAAATGATGCTGGACTAACTTGATTTCAGCATATAAAATAACCCAAACATATATCTTTAACCCTACCCAAAATTCAAGTCCAAGTGGATCAAAGATCTTAACTTAAAGCCAGATACAATGAATCTAATAGAAAAAAAATTAGGGAATAGCCTTGAATGCATTGTCACAGGAGACAACCTCCTGAACAGATGACCAATAATTCAGGTTGAAGCTATAAACCTAATATAATGAAAACTCCTTGGTATCTAACAGGGTGACCCTAGTGAAGACTCCAGGTAAAGGGAACCCAAGGACTGAACAGTCATCTTCTATAACCAGGCAAGGCTTCCAGTAGAGAGAATGAGACAGCAACCCAGCCACAAAACCTTCAACTTATCATTTTTACACTTGAAAGCTGTACTAAGGTAGAGGTGGCACAGAATTTATGGGAGTGGTCAACCAATTACTGGTTCAATTTGAGACCCATGCCCTGAGAGGGAGCCACACTTAACCCTACCTGGAAGGCTGGGAACTAGAAATTCGATAGATCAGAGACTTAGGATAGAACAAAACATGGCCAGAAAACAGATGATTTCTAATGGTATTCTGTTATGTTCATAGACCAGAGCCTAGTGTAATTGTCATCAGAGAGGCTTTATGTAGTAATTGATGGGAATAGATGTAGTGACCCATAGCCAAACATGGGGTAGAGTTTAGGGAATCCAACAGAAAAGAGAGAAGAAGGTTTGTAAGAGCCAGAGGCATCAAGGACACTACAAGAACATGGCCCACAGAATCAACTAGCAGGATTTACAGGGGCTCATAGTGACTGAACTGACAATAAGGTAGCCCGAATAGGTCTTGTTTAGTCCTCTGCCTACTTGTTATGGTTGTGTAGCTTGGTGTTCTGATGGAACGATGAACAGAGTGTCTCTGACTACATTTCTTTCTTTTGTGGCCCATTTTCTCTTACCACTTTGCCTAGTCCAGCCTTGATATGAGGGTATGTGCTTAGTTTTGTTGTAACTTATTATGCCATGGCTGATTGGTTGTTTTTTCTAAAGAGCATCAGAAGAGATAAAATGCCTGTGAGCCCATCTTCCTGATGGTTTGTCATTCAAAAATCAAGAGCTCAAAATTATACTATTTTAATATATTCTTTTCTTTCGGAAGCTCAGAACTTCCTATGTAGTCCCAATACAGAACCAGTTGAATGTGGATAGAGAAGATCCATGCAAAAAAGAAACAGTCATTATATTATATTTTTAAATTTGTAAAGTAGATTGATAGCTGTGACAACAATATGAATAAAGGAAGAACCTATCCTACTTTCATAGAATTCAGTATTCAAACAGGATTTTACTCTTGGGTCTTCATTCTTTACTCTTAGAAAAACAAAACAAAGCTTTCTGGTTTAAGAGAAAGAGATTATTTTAAAGTCAGATAAATAAGTCTTACATTACAACATGCTAATGATTTAAGTATAAGCCAATCAACAGTATATGGATTGAGTTTCCTTCAAAAAACACATAGCTTGTAAGTTAAAGGAAAATACCCCTGGGCTACATGTTTTATCAAAAGTAGAGCAAACTAAAATAATTTTAAGTTGTTAAAAATTCCCAAACTGTTGCCAAAATACCCTTTTATAAGTCAAAGAAAATATCATGATCATAAATTTTCTTTTTATACTATTTACAAGAAAATAGCATGGGAAATGCCAGAAATTACTAGAAAGAAAAATGTGTTTCTTTAGGAAAATTTGAGGTTACCTATGTGATCTTCCAAATTCAAGCATGTGTCACTCACTGACAGAAATCTATTCTGATGAATGTGTCCTTCACTGGCTTCTCAACTGTGAAAGTAAGGGAGAAGTTGCAGAGACTAAGATGATTTTCATATCTGTAGGTAATTCACTTTCATTCATGGACCCAGTAGTTCATGTATCTTTTCTTTTGTTGATCAGAATGTCTTTACAAGGTTCATGGCTATGCACAGTATACTGCATACATATCTTTAGGAAAATGTTTCCTTAAAGCATCAATAAATAAATTGAATGTGATAAGAAATTACTCTATAATGATTCCAACATGAAAGACAGTAGTACTGGGCTTCCTGCTTCATTAAGAGCACTTTTGCTTGATTAGAACCCTTTTTATCTACCCCTAGCTAGACTCTGTGGAAATTCCTTCCTTATATACATAGGTACACAAGAAACAAATGTGCATGTTACCTTGGTCTATCTATCACCTTCTGGGCTATCTAAAGTCACAGAGTCACATGATAAGACTTTATCTCAAAAGAGGAGCTATGAAAAATAAATCATTTTTAAAATATATTTTTATATCTTTCCTTTTGTCTATTGTTTGCTGTCTTTATTAAAAATGAAACTTGGATTCAATGTAAGATGAAAAATTGAGTCATAAACAAACCAGGGTCACAGTAATAGAAATAAGATCAATGAAGAAAGTGATACTTTCTTCTCTTCTGTGATTCTATATTTTTTATGGCTTCTAAATTAAGAAATATTTTATTTACATGCCCTAGTTGAATTACTTCTAAGGAAATTTATGATATAGAATATTAAGCCATATATTGTTTTTAACATATCTATATTAGTTTCATTTGATTTTAATATATTATATGCATTATAGTATATGTATAAAATTTATTTTCAGAGTTACATCATTTGATGTGGTTTTGGCCTGATGTCAAATCACTGATTTGATATCACAGTGACTATAATCTAATAAATAAATTTTGGCCATAATGCTTGTAGCAAAATTTTCCTTGTTCAATCACTTTAAATATTATTACAATATGAAGCTTGTGATTGGACAGGCAAAAGGAAGGCGAAGAGAAGGGTTTCAGAGATAGGAGCAGGGGAAAAAAGGAAGATGGAAGGAGAAGACAATCCATATCCCATGTGGATTTAAATAGCCACAGGTAGTATAATATCATATAGGGATAGAATAATTGGGATAACTTGTCTAATCTAGGTAGGCAGCTTGTATCATTATCAATTGGCTCTGAAATTATTGTGTGGACATCTTGTGAACTGAGAATTTATTGATACATAAATCTGACTGTTTAATTATAAGCTGCAATAGTTTTGATTATACCGGGTTACTGGGAATTGTGACAGCTAACTGAGAGGTGGGCAGTTATTGCATGGGGCTGGCATGGCAAAGACCCACCAAGGGAACTTGGCGAGTTAGGTAGAGATGTCTTGGGAGCTCTGGGCCAGAGAGTCTGCAAAGATGAGAACAACCCACTGGAGCCATGTGGCCCAACAATGCCCAGCATAGCACAGGAACTTGGCAGTCTTTTTGATATTTTCCGCAACAAGTGGCACCCAATGTGGGGCTCAAACTCTGACCCTGGGATCAAGAGTCTCACTATTTAATATTTGCTACAACACTGCTCACTTAGGAATTTTGTTAATGACTTTTTAATAAGCAAAGTTAGTAGAAAAATATGGAAAGTTTGCCAACATACACACACTCGTTTATGTTCATGTTGTCTTTTAACCATGTTAAGAAATAGGATTGAAAATATAAATTCTAAAATGCAAATCTGAAAAACAACTGGAAAGAATCTGGACTTTGGCATGTGTTCTAATTCAAAGTACTCCCTGTACTCTGAAGCATTGCCTTATTACCACTTGTCCACAACTTACAACTCTCAAATCTGACATTGATTAGTGAGGCAATGAGAACAGGACTAGGCCAGTGACCATTTCAGAGTCAAATACTGTGTGCAGACATATATTTCAGACCTCAAATCTCATTTGCAAATATCATCAATTCAGGGTAAAAATATCCAGCAGGATAGGTGAATAAAAGGTCAGAGAGATAACTATGTATATTAAGATGAATACGAAGTTATTACAATAAAACATGAGTAACATGGCTGAGAAATTATAATAAATGGAATAAATTGAAAGAATAAAATGTAGTAGCAAAATAAGAATTGAATGCTAATGAATCAATTAGAGATCAGAATATCAGTAAGATTGGCCATTGTTATGAATTAATAAAGTTAACAAATTATCACTTTGTAGTAACATTGGGTTGTAGAAGAACATGGTTTGCATTTGAAGTTAACTCTTCATTGTTAAATTGAAATGTGATCCATGCATTGTTTAACTATCTCTTTATGCATCGATGGTTAATCTATACTTACTGGGTATATGCCAAAACTCTAATATTAAGGGATTTAAATCAATGAAAGACATCAACACATCTTAAGACCTAGCATGCCTAAACTAAATGATAGAATATTTGTGAATATTCCAATAGAAAACATTTTTCATGAAATATCTTTAATTAAATTGTTATGTGGAGTAAATTGATTTTCTGAGAATAATTTTAATGCATATAGGTATGCTGT
>JADRCD010189915.1:1345-22937 GCA_019843815.1 Montemys delectorum
GCAGTGATGGCGCATGCCTTTAATCCCAGCACTTGGGAGGCATAGATAGGCAGATTTCTGAGTTCGAGGCCAGCCTGGTCTACAGAGTGAGTTCCAGGACAGCCAGGGCTACACAGAGAAACTCTGTCTCAAAAAACCAAAAAAAAAGAAAAAAAAAGAAAAAAGAAAAAAACACCTAAAGAAGATATATTTTAATCTCCTAATATGGAAACTCAAATCTAGCTATGGTAAGAATGGTTAAGCAACATCATATGGGAAACTTACAAGCAGTTGAAAGTTAACCAAGGAAGTGCAACCAAACAAAATCATCCACATGGTTCCTTGGTTTGGGCTCCTGCTGTGTCCTTTCCCTCCATGTCTCCCCATACCTCTCACCACAGAACTGCAGGGCGACTCTCTCTGACACATCTGCTGTGCTGTGCTAATTTGAGCCAATAAGATGCTGTGATGAGAGCAATGTCCCACAGTAGCTGCTCTGTAAGCTACTTGTGTTGTCCTTCAAACGTCAACTCATAGTGCTGCCTTCTGGATACAACATGGCCACCACACTCACAAACTCACAGCAGATGAAGTTGCCATCACAAGACTTGCATGAGTTCAAGTTCAGCCAAGATTCCAGCATGTATTGAGAAAGAAACCCAACCCTGACTTTTAGCTATTGGCAGTTGATGGCCTCTGAGGGAAGGAGGACATTTTTCTTTAGGAGTTTAAACACTGGAAGGTTTCCCATGCTCCTGAAGAAGGACCCAGGCATCCATGGACAGCATTACATAGACTTTGTGGATTTTTGAACAAGAACAGCAGCAGCAAGAGGGGACAATGACAAAGCTGGGAGACGGACGTGGGGGAGATGTGGGGAAATGAGAAGTGGGCGTGAGAAGTGCATATTGTCATATTCCGTTGTCTCTCTGCATGAAATTCTCAATTCATTTTTTTTAAAGCACCTGCTGCTTTTAGAGCTGGAACAAAGTTCATCTCCTGTCTGGCAACAGGTATCCAGTTGTAGCCTCTCAGCCTTGACGCATGCCTCTGGGTGGAAGCCTGGACTTTGGGGGATGCCAGAGAAATGAGGTGAGAGTGGCCTATTTGGGACTCTAGTGTTGTCCCTCAGTTGCCATAGAACAAGGTACTGACTGTATCTGGAAGGTTTTATAATATTGGCGCACACTCCCGGAGCCTCGGCAGTTCTAATACAGAGGTGGGACCAACAGGCCAGAAAGCATCCCTAGAGGCAGGTCATCTATTCTGAGATGACAGAAGACAATTGACTGCAGCTGGGTGTGAGCAAATATCTGAAGAGAGCATGAATGTTCTTTTATTTTTTTTCTTTGACTTTGGTGTTATTTACAGTAATATACCATATATCAAAACTAATTGAGCTGAACACCAAATGTGAGTAGATTTTTCCATATGTAATTTTGTGTTTGATTTGCACTGTTTTATTTTTTGTCCTTTGTTTCTTGTTCACTTAAGCCAGAGTCTCACTATATATCCCTGCCTGGCCTGGAACCCCCTATGTAGACCAGGCTGGCCTGGAACTCACAGAGATCTGCTTGCCTCTGCCTTCTGAGTGCTCAGATTAAAATCATGTACCACTATGCCTAACCCCTATAAATAATTTGCAACTGAACAAACCTTATATATCAAAAAATTTTTTAAAACTATACATTCCACCCCATGATACTAAGACATTTAGTGAGAGTAAAAAAAAAGGTGTTGAATAATACTGTTTCAAAGGAAAAATGAGTTCAGGTTAGACTGAGCTCTGGTTCCTATTCATGCAGGCTGAGAACCTCCCAGCTCTGCAGCAACAGGGCACCAATCAGCTGCATGCTGCTGGACTTGTGCCTTCTATGGATGTGCAGGATGCAGTCGGCACAGCTGTAGTTTGTGGCCCTGTTCAGACTCCTTTATTGGGAGGAAAAGGAAGAGAGACCATTATCCTGAAGCCATCTGGCTAGGGTTGGAGATACAGCTCAACTTTGCCTGACAGGAAGTATTTATCTGAGTTCTACCCAAAAGAAGGCTTGAAGGCTCACAGAGTTATGTTGAGGCTCAAGGTCTCTCCTCCTAGCAGGACCCAGCATGAGTGTAAAATGGAATACGAAACAAATGAGACCCAGTTGAAATGACATCTCTGTGTGGAAACAGTACTACCCTGAGAATGTCTTCTCTTGTTCCTTTTCCCTTTCTGGCGTGGTACTGGTAAGATTCAGAGACCCACTTCTGTATTTTGGACCTCAATTGTATCATCCGTAAGGACGAAGGGGCAGAATAAATAGACTGTGTGGCTTCTGGGAGCCCGACTTGTCCTTGGAGGAAGAAAACTGAAGACTCTGCAGTGAGACTTAGGGACCGTATCCCAGTATCCCAACATCCCAGCATCCCAGCATCCCAGTATACCATCATTCTTCTTCCCAAGCTATCTGTGTACCAGACACTAATGACTGCTCATAGCCAGTCATGGAAAGAGAGAGGGAAGAAGCAACATGGACCACTGTACATAGGCATGGAGTCTTTTAAGGGGAGGATCACCTTCTCTAGAGTCCCCCAAAGCTCATTACACATAGACCTGCTAAGGTCACCAAGCATAGCTGCTTCTAGTGACATCTGAGAGATTACCAGACCACCAGGTTAATGTGTGACTCTGCCTACAAGTTACTCCTGACAGCAAGTATTTAATGTGTTAATAGAAGACATGGAGGCTCATAAGATTACCCTTTGGTTCAGGTACATTTTCTAAGTAGGATCCAAGATCAAATATATAATGAAATATAAAACTAAGAGCAGGCATTTGCTCATTTGATGACAGCTGCTTGAAGATCTACCCTTCCAATGGTCAGAGGAAGTAGAAAAATCTCAGTGATGGTGTTTTCAGTAGCAGAAAAATCAGAGATAAGAGTACCTCTGATATTGTCTTCACACCGTCCATTAAGACAGGCCATATGAATATATACTCTCAAAATATCCCCTGGGGCTGTGGTTCCCAGACTGGTTAATGCTTAGATAACGTCTTATCATCTGCCTATTGGAAAGATTTCCCAGCAATTTAGACATGTACACACACACTCAGGTGCACACATTCTGAGTCCATTTAATGTTTCTGTGTGTGTGTGTGTGTGTGTGTGTGTGTGTATGTGTGTGTGTGCATGCATACATACCCTACTAAATCCATTTAATGTTGCTCATATGCACATGTGTGTAGTGTAAGGCTGACCACTTGCGATTGGATAACCTATAAAAGAGCAAACTAGAGAAAACAGATTCTTCTCTCAGCAACGATTGATAGCCTATTTAAAAAACAAACAGTCAATTTGGAGAAGAAGCAAGTGTGAATCCATTACGAGACCCACTGCCTTCCTTGTGATTGACAGGTCAATGACTAGCATCCATTGTTTACAACCCTTCTCTGCTAACTGCTGCTCCCAAGTTTTCACTAAGACCTAAAGATGCTCTGCATGGAGAACTCTGGCACAGTAGCTCTCATCCAGAGGTTAGAAGAGAAACAAAGATATGTATTTGCATTTCAGATCTGTTTACACAGCACATTCCACTGGAGTCCAATTCCACCATTGGGGCTTGCTCAATTCTCACCAACAGATCAGGCTGTTTAACGTAGTCATGCCTTCCAGAAACAGTGGTTGAGCAAGAAATAAGGAGAAATTTCAGTGCTGGGGACTTACAAAATCATTCCTGTTTGGGTTACTAAACACCACTGGAAAGGGCTTCCCAGAATAATTTGGTTTCATCAACTGCATGAAGATCTTAAGGGACCTAAGGATGAAAGCTCACAGACATACCTGGTGAATGAGCACACTATGCTTAAGACAGCACAGGAGTCCACAGTTCCCAGACAGAATTAAAAGAAAAGATAATATGCCTTTTACTTCTTCACAAACTCCCCAAATCCTAGACAGCTGCTTTATTAATCAGGAATCGTTAAAGAGACGCTATGGGAAAAAAATGGATTAAATTAAAACCAAAAAAAAATTTGTGATTTAGAAGCATAAGTGTAATGAAGAGAAACCAAGAACCTGCAGGACTGGTACAATTCTGTCTCTAATTTTTATGACCTCGTACAAGCTGTTAGCTTCCTCCCTAGATTCCTATGTAAAGAGCTTGTCATTCTGGCATGTGGGGTCAAGGGTCTGAAAGAAGCCCAGTGGAGAACAGCATAGCCCAGGGTTGTGTTACAAGAAGAAGAATGTAGTTGAACGATTACTAGCCCTCCTTCTCAACTTCAAATCCAAGCAAATCCAACTGTAAATCCAAGTGTGTCACAAGCTGCAAGGACACCCAGAAAAGTAGATTCCAACATACATGACTGTGACCGTATTGCCATTCAATGTTTAATGCATCTGCCATTTTGCAGAAGTCTCTCCCTTGGCAGGGCAGTGGGCAATATGGCCTAGCATGGCTAAGGCTAGAATGCAGGACTTTGCGGCCCTTGCCCAAAACACAGCAAAAAGCATAGAAGAAGCCAGGAATCAGGGCTCCAAACAGGCATTAACTGCACTTCTACTTGAAGCTATTCAACCACATAATTCTTAAACCAAAAATCTTATTTGGAATTAATTATTTTGAAGGCTAGGTCCCCTGTGGATTAGTTATTCTGTGATTCAGGGATGGGAGAAAAAGTTAATAGCTTTCTAATTATATCAATTTTCCATTTTAAAAATCTGGTTCTCATTTACGAGTCTGTCAGGGGATTATCAAGCTACTTGGTCTTTGCTCTTAATTCAGAGAGCAGGAATAAATTAGTGCAGAGAATAAGGTCTTACTCCTTTAAATTACTACCTTGTAAGATGGAGCAATTAAACTCATTTACTTTTATTGAAGTTGTTAATAAACCCATTTATCAGAAATCTGACTATCTATAAAGGATTCAGGAGTTTTCAGGAAATAACCCAAAGAAAACCAGGCACCTGACTCATGTTACCAGTTACACATGAGATTAAAACTAAAATGAATGTATAGATCTCAAACATTCAAAGTTTAAATTCCTGGTCAATTTATGATTTAAAATTGTAAATATACATTTTTAAAGATTTATTTTATGTGTATAAATGTTTGTCTGCTCATATGTGCATCATGTGTGTGCAGTGCCCACAGAAACCAGGAGAGGGCATCAGTTCCTCTAAAGGAGGAGTCACAGAAGGTTGTGAGCCACCATGTGGATGCTGGGAACTGAACCCAGGTCCTCTGAAAGAACAACCAATGCCACGAACTACTAAACAGTCTCTCAGGCTCCAAATCGTCATCTTTAACATATTTAAAATGTTGACTAATCACCACTATGTGGACAAATGTCATAGTGCTTCCTGTAGCTGCTGATGGACTCTTTTTTTCTCTGCAGTTCCCAATTTTCATCACTTATATATCCGATGTAGAGCAGGAAGTGCTATGCTGGAGGGAGGGGTTTCCCATGACATGAGAGAGGCAAGTGATGATCCCTCCAACCCCAGCTCACCTGAACCTGGAGCTCTTAGTTGGGGGTTAAAGTCAGCCTCATCTGGAATGGGCAAAGGGGGTATATACCTGTCAGCATAAGTGTAAAGGATTTGATATTCTCCTCATTGCTGTAACAAAATGCCAGATAGAAGCAGCTTTAAAAAGCCGGAGGCAGGTATTTTTGGCTTATGGTTTGCTTGAACAAGTGATAGTGATGGACCCAGAAAATGGTACATCGCATTGCACCCACATCAGAAAGCAGAGAGATTACCACTAACAATCTTCTTGGTTTTTTTTTTTTTTTCCTTTTTATTCAGTCCAGGACCCCAGACCATGAAACAGTGCTACCAAGTTCAAGTTGAATCTTTGCTTCTGAGTTAATCTTCTCTGGGGAAACCCTCATAGATATGAGACTCCTAAATGATTCTAATCCACTCGAGTTGACTGTGACGTCTAACATTCATAGCATGCATGATTGTATCCTATGTAACTTCATGCATGTGCAAGTAGGCAGACAAATTATACAGATGGAAAAAGGGAGAACAAACTTGCTATTGTTCTAGTTTCTGCCTCCATGATAAAATACTCTGAAAAAAAAAAGAGCAGTTTAGGGGAGAAACGTGTCTATTTTAGCTTATAATTTCAGGTTACAGCTCACTAATGGTGGGGAAGACAAGATAGAAATATCGAACAGCTACTCACACCACAACCACAATCAAGAGCAGAGAGAAATAAATTAAAGAATGTTCATTTGCTTGCTGGTGCTCACCCTAGTCTTTCTACTCATCTCCAGTTCAGGATCCTCTGCCTAAGGAATGGTGCTGCTCACAGTGGGCTGGATCTTCCCACACCAAGTAACTTAATTACAACAGTACCCCACAGACATGCCCACAGACCAACTCAGTGTAGTTAACTCACATTGACACTCTTCCCAATGATTCTAGGTTAAGAAATGTCAGCAATGAAAGCTAACAAGTACAGGTGAATATCAGAAGAATCCTGGGATGGGGGTATTATTTTTTTTCATTTTTTATTTCAAGCTGAATACAAGTCTTAACTGAGAAGTATCACCCTCAAATTTTGCTCTGACATATTTTCCCCCTCTCTAGCTCTTCCACATAGTTACCTCAGCACTGACACAATAAAACATGACAGGACACAGTGACATGTCTCACACATTGAATAACAAATATTTATTGAGACCTGGCTCTGCTCAAGTACTGCTTGAGATTATTTGGGAGGCACAATAAATCAGACCTCTCTGTTGTCATGTCATGGGCATTGCTTCATCATGAAGTAGGCTGCAGCCTGCACAACAAACAGATGGGTGTGTGTCAGGCCTGAAAGTGGTACATGCTATAGAGGATTGTAGAATTAGTAGCTGAGAGTCTTTACAAAGAGAAGCTAGTATTGGTCCAGGTTCTCTAAGGAACAAAAACAATAGAATGAGCATCTATTGTAAGAGGGGTTTTAAGATGGGCTTACACTGTCAGGGCTGAGTATCTCAACAGAGGCTTTCTGCATAAGAGAAACTAAGAACCCAGTCATTGATCAGTCTGTAGGCTGGACGTCTCAGCTATCCCTATGTGGTACTGAAGGCTTGGAGGACTCCTAGAGAGCTGCTGGTTTCCAGAAACAACAGGCACTCACCAGCAGGATGCAGAGGCAAGCAAGCGGCACTGGAAATGCCCTCACAGAGATGTCAAGAGGCATGGGTCTTAGATGACTCTAGACAAACACACATACATATAGAGAGGTGGGGTCAGGTACATAGATATAAATGTTACATAGAGATACAGAGATAGTAATATAGATAGAAATACATACATACATACATACATACATACATACATAATATACATATACACATATAATATACATGCATGCATATCTTCAGGTATCTATATGAATGTGAGTTCTCAACTCTTTTGTCTTACATATCAAAAGACCCAACTGCTGGGATATATAGTGAATTTATACTTAGTTTTGTGAGAAATCACTAAACTCCCTCACATAGTATCTGGATCACTTTTTCATTTCCTTCCTCAACAAATGAGATTTATTGCTTCTCTACATCCTCATCAGCATTTAGCAAAAACCATAACATTGCTGGACAGTGGTGGTGTATGCCTTTAATCCCAGCACTTGGGAGGCAGAAGCAAGCAGATTTCTGAGTTCGAGGCCAGCCTGGTCTACAGAGTGAGTTCCAGGACAGCCAAGACTACATAGAGAAACCCTGTCTCAAAAAACAAAAACAAAAATAAAATTAAATACCATAAATGCATTTATTATCTGATACATCCCTCAGTACATTTGTTTCTCTCTGTGGTCTTCGTCCTTCACCTGAATACTCTGACTTTTTTTTTTTTACTTTCACACCAAAACAAATTTATAATACGATTTCCTATGCAAAAGGAAAACAAGTCGATTTGGCTTACTGTACTGTGACTGGTGGAAATATGAGGATGCTTGTGTTTGCTTTTGGCATTGTTTTTAATCTACACAGGATCTGTCTCCAAAACTCATTATTTGAACTATTATACAAATTCTAGGATTATTGTCAAATCAAGGCAAAGCACTCTCAAGTCAATTCAAGTTTGTCCAATAGATTTTGAAAATGAAGAAGAATTTTCGTACACATGCTGCTAGCTGCATTCATCGCCAGTCTCATGGACTCTTCTTACTAGCTTATGGCAAAAGCAGGGTTGGGGGAATTAAAGCTGAGATGCATCTAGGAAGGCAGGCCATCTTAACTCAGAGCAAGGAAATAAAGCCCTGTGAACATTGAACATTATGCCTCTACTGGCTTTAGAAGAAATAAATTTTACTGGCACATTAAGAGACCAATGAGCTATGCTATTACCTCTGTCTGGAGTGTCCCTCTTTCCAAAATCTCTAAAGCTGGCTCCTTATTATTAACATTTCTGCCCATATCTGGAGCAAGAGTTCTTACCATCTTCTTTACAATAACCACTCCCAATTTAATTAACTCTTAATTAAATTACATGATTTTATTAGCCTGGTAAAAATGTAACTAGCCTGAGATGTCCTCAGTGTATAAGCTTCTTTTCTATCTTTAACTTTTTCCTTGTATGCACAGCATGTGTGCTTTCATGTATATGTGTGTGTCTATATATATACATATATATGTATATGCACAATCATTTGTGCACTTTCCTCAATGAGCAAGTGCCTTGTGCGATAGAACAGAGGGTGGGAATACAATGAGCTTTTCCTGGTCACACAATTAACTATCCCATAGCCACCACACAAAAATACAACATTTGATCATTTCTGTATTGGGTTCATGGAATTTTGGTGTTTAAAACATTAACTTGGGGGCTCTTACTGTTTGACAATAACTGAAATGTGGCTCATTTCTCCCAAGGAAAAAGTTAACATTGAGAATTTTCTGAAGCTTGAATGTTTTTCCTCCACAGGAGGAATAGGAACTCTCCTCTCCCACAAATGACACGAGCAATTTAGAAAATGATTTAAAAGAAAGGGGGCATCTTACAATATTGCCAATAACAGTTAGCAAATCTCATTAATGAGATACACTGATGGGGAAATCACTACAATTCTACTTTGCAGCAAAATACTGTAATTAAGCCATTGTGTGTCTGTGTTATTTAGCAAATGAATAATTGTACCGTGCCCTTGAGACTTACTGCTACTTTGGAGCATCAGGCTAATATCCTTGCTGTCTTGTCTGGAGCTCACTTAATGAGCAATAGATTCTGAGCCTTGTCCAAAGCAATTGACTACTTTATACATGCAAATATCCCAGCAACAGAAAAGACCCAGTGTGCTGAAAGCTATAACACACTGATAGAGATTTAAATTATATTTAACTCTTAAAGGGGGGTTGCTAATTTGGAAAGGATCACTGGACATCTTGTTTCTGCCAGGCTTTATGCTGAGTGCTAAGGATCTAAGAATATCACAGTTCTAAGGCTAGGAAAGTATTTACAAAGAAATCATATGATAAGCCTGGAAGAATAGCAGTGTGACTATATGACAATGTCTGGCCTTCATGTATAACTTCTGCTCTTTCTCCACTCCCAAATGACTCTATCAGGGAGTCACCTGACGTGCTTCACTGGGGACAAAAAGAGGCAAGAAATATATAGTATTTATAAGACATGTGCTCTGTGACTCAGATTTATTTCAATAGAGAGTTAATAGACAGAGAGTCTCTTGTGTAGGTGTCTCTACAATGGTTCCTTTTAATTGTCAACTTGACACAATCCAGAATCTCCTTGAAAAGACTCTCGTGAAGGGGTGGCCTAGATTAGTTTGGCCTGTAGGTTATTTTGATTGAGTTCATTGAGGTTGCAAGACTTGCCCACTGTGGGTGGCACCAATCCCTGGTACACAAAGAGAGCCGAACACTGTCGTGCATGCATTAATTTATCCCTCTTTCATCTTGACTGTGAGTGTCGTGTGATCAGTTCTCTCAAGCCACTGCTGCTATGATTCCCCTGCTATGGTGAGATATAAGCTGGAATTGTGAGCTACAATAAACCCCTTTTTCCTTAAATTGCTTTGGTCAAGGTATTTGATCTTGGCACCAGTCAACTAAGACACTTCCCTGAAACATATATATATGAATCTTCATTGTCTCTTCTGGTTTTGTCTCTTCAGTTTCACCATGGGGAGTGAAACTGAAAACCATCAAATGAGACAGATAGCAGGGTTTACTCTCCTGTCATGGCTCCTGCTGCCACGTCTACCCCACCCCCACCCCTGCCATGATGGACTCACCCCTTTGGAACTTTAAACCAAACCAAACTCCTTCTGTAAGTCACCTGGGTCCTGATATCTTAGCACAGCAACAGAAAGTAGCTAATTTAAAGCGCCATGGGAAACCTATAATTACAAGTATTAGGGCCTATTAAACACCATCACTCTCTATTCTTTGAAAACGGGTTCTGTTCTTAGAATGTCTCACCAACCAAAGCACACAGAATGGAATTGAATCTTGAAGAAGAGTTTCAGCCCCAAGTATGTATAAAACAACAACAAAGATGAAAACAACCTACTATTAAATCTACCTTAGAATATACCATAAGCCAGATGTAAATTGCCTAATACCTGCCAAAGGATAATGTCTCTTGCCCTAAGGAGAGAGTAAGTAGCTAGCTTGTTTACAAAACTCACTGTGTGTAAAAAAAAAAAAAAAAAAGAAAAAGAAATCCAAAAACCCAGCTGTGGATAAAAGTCTGGTGAGACCTGCCTCCAACTGCAGAGACAAGGAATTTAAAACACAGGAGAGACTGGTGGTTATACAAGAACTAGTGTTGGTGACTTATAGAACCTTTCATCTCAAGTGACAGGGGTGAATTTTACAGACTGAGTCTTGTATCCCAACCAAAGAAAGGAAGTCTTCCTGGTTCCCTGTTGCCCTCAGAGACCAGGGAGACACCTTGTAAAAACATAACTGCAGGTTGAAAGGCATATCACCTACTAGGAAGACACAATGGGCTGTGACACACTGACATCTAAGATAGAGGATGCCAGACTGTTAACTTAAACATCTGGGGACTCTCCGGGTTAATAGAAACTAGAGAGACAGTTCAGTGGTCAAGAAGCTTGCTATCCAAGCATGAGGTGTGAAGTTCAGATCCCCAGAAACTGTAAATATGGGGTGTGCATCTCAGCCTGCTTGTAATTCCAGCCTCAGAAGATGGTGTTCTCACAACAAGCTGACTAGAAACACTGACCATGCTAACAAGCTCTTGGATCTTGGTTTGACTGAGAGATCCTGCCTGGAAGAGTGATCGAGGATGGTGGCCAGCATCAAATATGAGCCTCCATATGTCTGCACGCATACACACACACACACACACACACACACACACACATATACACACACACATATGCATGCATACAAATGCACACACACATACATGCACACACAGCGTGCACACACATACATGCACATGCAGCATGCACACACATACACGCACACTCACACACCTGTGCACACATGTGTGCATGCAAACATGTATATACATACATGCACACACATGAATGCACACATGCACACACATACATACATATACACACATGCATACACATACATACATGCATGCACATGCACACACATGAATGCACACATGCACACACATACATACATACACACACACATATACACGCACACATATGCATGCACACAAATGCACACACACATGCATGCACACACAGCGTGCACACACATACATGCACATGCAGCATGCACACACATACATGCACGCTCACACACATGTGCACACGTGTGCATGCAAACATGTATATACATACATGCACATGCACACACATGAATGCACACATGCACACACATACATACATACACACACATGCACATGCACACAAACACACAAACACAGGACACAATTGAGGGTAGAGAATGTGCTTCTACCTGTAAGGATTTCTCTGTGCTTTTAGCTTCTATCTTACTTCCTCTTTCAATCCCTAGAACAAGTGAGGAGGATAAAGCAACAGACCCAGGAGTTTCATTTTTGTTTTTAATCGATGTATATTCACTGTACATGGTCCTGGGTTTTGAATGGACATTTTCATATACCTATATAATGTAGTCTGGCCATCTTTCTTTTTATTTCACTGGTATAATAATCTCCAGCTGAATCTATTTCCCTGCAGATGACACAACTTTATTATCCTTTGTGGGTGAATAAAATTCTGCCATCTACCTACACCACATTTCCTTTATCGGGTCATCTGGTGATGGACACCTAGGTTGCTTCTTTAGCTTGGCCTTTGAGAACAAGGCTGCAATAAACACAAACCTGGAAGCATCTCTAGTGTGTGAGGCTGAGGTCCTTTAAATAAATTCCCAGAAGAGGGAGAGTGGGTCATGTGATCTATTTTTAGTTTTCTGGGGAATCTCCACACTGATTTTTGTAATGTCTAATATCTAGGGTGTTCTCCTTCCGTTTCTCTGCATAAAGCTGGCACTGTCAGTTCATAGGTGTGGCACTGGGTGATTCCTCTCTGCTTCTGACTCTTGGAGCCCGTGAGTCTTAAAGTTCTACTTTCTGCACAGCCAAAGACACATAGAAGGTTCGAGATATATAGATGTCTCTCAGGAGGCAGAAGTGAACATCCTTTCAGGCATACAACAAGCCTAACTATTCTGGTTTCCTTTCTAATGCTAAAACAAATATTGTAAGCAAAAACAACTTTGGAAAGGAAAAGGCTTTGTTTGTTTGTTTGTTTGTTTTGTTGTTGTTTGGTTTTTGGTTTGGGAGGTTGGTTTTATTTGGGGAGGTTTTTTTTTTTTTTGGCTTTTTCAAGATAGGGTTTCTCTGTGTAGCCTTGGCTCTCCTAGAACTCACTCTGTAGACCAGGCTGGCCTCAAACTCAAAAATCCGCCTGCCTCTGCCTCCCAAGTGCTGGGATTAAAGGCATGTTCCACCACTGCCTGGCAGAAAGAATTTGTTTAGCTTACACTTCCAGGTCACAGACATCACTGAGTCAGGGCAGGAACCCAAGTATGAACTTGAAGCAGAAACCATGGAGGAATGCTGCTTATTGGCTCAATCTAAGGATTATGCTTTCTTATTCAGCCCAGGACAACCTGCCTAGGGAATGGTGCTCCCCAAGGTGGGTGTGGTCTTCCCACATTAATTAACAACCAAGACAATCCCCCATAGACATACCCACAGGCCAATCTGATGTACACAATTCCTCAGTTGAGGCTCTCCTCTCAGATGTATTAGGCTGTGTTGAGCTGACATCAAATGTATTTAAATTCCGTCCACAAGCATTTAGCTTCCAACTCTGACTTTCTCACTGAACTCTGGATTTGTATGCCCACCTGTCTTTCTAACATTTCTATCCTGGTGTCTTGTCAGCCTATGAGGTTGTAAACTGACTTCTGTGTTTCCTTCCCTGGATAAGATGATCAACATTTCCTCCTCTATAAGTGAGCTTTCTCTTCTTCTGGTCATGCTGATCAAGTTCATGAAGTCACATCCAAGCCCTTTCCTCTTCCACCCTCTGTAGATGATCAGCTGCTCCTGGCAGCTCTCTGCAGTGTGGCATCCACATTCTGAACACATCCCTTCACCTAAACCTAAACCACCAAAGCCCTCTTCCAGGTTTGAAACTCAACATGTGAGCAGAGCTACGGACAAAAAAAGACTCCGATTTCCTCTCCTTTATGTTTTTTTTTTCCTCTCAGAGAAATCAAGTCCGTACCTGTGTCAGAAATGAAATCTGCATGCTGCAAGAAAGGGCATCTCTGTGCTGAGATTGAAGGAGGAGTAAGGAAGCAAAAATAAATTGTCATGCCTTTACTTCAATAATGAATAAGGGCAACATTTGAGACTCAAATTTGCATTTGCTGCTAGTATTGAGCCCCCCAGGACTGTGGGATGCAACCTGGGAAGCCAGGGGACAGTCAGAAACAGCCAAGGACTAGACTTTAGATGGGTTTGGCATCTCCATCCTCTTCTCTTTGCAAAGAAAAGAAGATGCTGTGAGAAGAGGTGAGAGATGAATACATCGTGAATATGTAATATTTACCAAGCACCTTCTATACATACAACAGGAGCTTTTCTGGAGTTGTAAAGTCACATTCATATCCAGACTTAGCCCCTTGTGCTTCTCTGAGCCTCTGACTATTCCTCTGTAGACATAGCTGAAACTGTTGGCTGCCCTTGAGTGCGTATGTGTGTTTTGTTTTGTTTTGTTTTGTTTTGTTTTGTTTTGCATGGCTTTGTGAGTCAAAGGGATCAAACATAGGATCAGCGGCTGGAAAACGATTGCTGATGGGGCAGACCTGCCTGCCTCCTCTTTAAATAAATAGTTAGGCTGGCATGGTTGTGCCTGTTGACTTTCCTCTTGCCTCAGGGTGCACTCATGCACACTGGGGTTGTGGAGTTACAACAGACACTGGATGGTTATAGAAGCTTAAAGTATTTACCCTCTAGCCTCTAAAATAAGAACTCTGTTGACCCCTGATGTCTAGCATATGACCAACCTGCTGCACACAAAGAGCTCAGCATCCAAGCTGGGACTTGAAGGCCAAAGAGTTCATCCTTGGGCTTAGATGCTGTTTGTCCATGACTCTCTTGTTGTTTTTATTTTTATTTATTATTTTATTTTATTTGGTTTGATTTGGTTTGATTTGGTTTGGTTTGGTTTGATTTGATTTGGTTTGGTTTGGTTTGATTTGATTTGGTTTGGTATGGTTTGGTTTGGTTTGGTATGGTTTGGTTTGGTTTGATCTACAAAAAAGTGTCAAAGGAAAAGCATTCAAAATAATGGAATGGGTGAAAGCCACAGGTATTACTATGTCAATTAAATACAAGTTTTATGCTCCTCAAATATAAAGGAAAAATACATAGAGTACAACACCAACTGTCTTTCATAAGGCTCTTCAACAACTCATTCAGATATAGCTTGTTAATCACATAAGAAACACAAGCTAAAATCCATCCACCCTTACTCACCCACAGTCGCTACAAGGTCTGTTTTGGGGGGGTATTTCTAGAAGCCCCACAATGCTAAGTCCCGGTGATGATTATATGCAACCTTTTATACAAATTTATATATTGGCACTTCCTTCCCAATGTGATGGTATTTGGTGGAACCTTTGTGAAGTGACTGAATCATGAAGTCAAAACATCCTTGGACAGGATTAGGGCTTTATAAGAGACACCGCAGAGAATTTCCTGGTCCCTTCTGTAACATGAAAACACAGAGAAAGATGACCTTCAGCAGATGCCAAGAACCCTGGCACCTTGACCTTGGACTTTCCTACTATAAGAGTGAAGTATAGATTCCTTTAACTCCAACATACTCCAGTAATTGGATTTTAGAACAGAGTCCAAAATCCTGGGATGGCTCACTACAGTTAAATGTTTTAAAAAGAAAAGGCTGGGCCTGAGATGGCCCAGTGTGTAAGAACACTTGCTGCTTTTGCAAAGGATATGAGTTCAGTTCCTAGCACTCTCCTCGGGTAGCTCACACCGGCCTGTTAACACTAGCTTCAGGAGATCTGGTGCCCTCTTCTGGCTTCTGTGGACGCTATAGGCACACACATGCAACACACACACACACACACACACACACACACACAATTTATTTTTTAAATGAAATTTGTTTTAAAAAGAAAATATTGACTTGACCTTGAGGATGGGTCAAAGTTAACCCAGAAATAACATCCAGGGTGAGTTTCATAAAGAATAATATCCACCGAGGTTCCTCAAAGTCAACCCTTATGTGTTGACATTTATAAAGCATTCCTGTGACGGTGACTGTAAGAAAGGGAATTGGTCAGAAGTTGGCGCTGTGCTGCATTTTTCTGTGGCTCAATCCTATTAAGGAATAAGCCAACATCACGGCAGAAGAACAACTCCAAAGGAAGCTGGAGACAAAGGACATAGATGAGAAGGCATCCTTACAGGGCATGACATTCTCACAGGAAGAATGGGTCAGGGCAGGTACAAACAGGCTGAGCAGATTAGCTACACCCCGTTCCATGCTCACTCATCGACTTCACAGTCTCCCTGGCTTAACAGAATATAAAAGCTTACTTTGGTTCCATGGCAGACAGGGAAAAAATCAAAGTGTGGAAAGCATAGACAATCTTAATGACATGAGATTAAAAAAAAAAAAAGTTAAAAACCCAAAGATGCTAAAATCCCACCAGACACAGAATAAATGTAAATAATGAAAGACTCTCCCAACTCAGATTTCACCCATGTAATTATGTCTGTCCTGGTGTCTTAGTTTCACTGATGCTGTGGGACTTTTGTATAGATGCTGAATCTCATCAGAAATTTAATAAGAGCAAATAATGAGAGATTCGGTCTGTTTAGTTATCGTCTATGTAATTATGTCTGTCTCGGAATCTTACTTTTGCTAGGCTTTATTTATTTATTTTTTGGCATAGTGTTCAAATTTTAATTGCACAAGAAGTGATATGTCTCAAATCGATCAAGACATAATCACAGCTTCCCCTCCATTGCTTAGGATCTCTCCTGGATTAATTAATGCATGTAAATAGAAATTCCCAAGAGATTAGGCTCAGATTTCTGAGTGCAACAGCACCCTCAAACAGAACTTGGTTGTCTTAATTGCATCTTCAAGAGGGGTCTGGACAAGAGGAACTGACTGCGTGGTCTCCTTGAGGAGTCTATGTTAAGGTTTTGTTATTCTTCTACACTATAAAAAGATACAGGCTTTTCTCCATGCCTGACCACTGTGCTTCTCATTCAGTCTCTGTTCCTTTTTTCCAGTGAGAACTGGCTCTGGATGAGGGATTTTGGTCCCATGAAAAGATATGATTTATTTTCTCAAAAAAAAATGGCTTCTGTGGACACAGACAAGGACACTGAGGTAACAATGGCCATCCACAATGTCCAGCCATCCTCCTGGTGGCTGTTTTTCCTCCGGCCCTGGGTGCCTGCCAGAACTCTGCCAACCTTGCTGGGAGGCCTCAATCTCTTCTCTTCTTGCTATACAACACAACCACACAGCTTAGACCTTCCTCACCTCCACTTTTCCACGATGATAATTCTTCCAAGTATTGAAAATGAAGAGGAATTTTTCACAGAGCCCACTGACTCCTCCCTCAGCACTTTTGTAATAAGAAAACTATTTTCCTTCTCACTTTGTTTTATTGTTAGTTTGGATGATTACCTTTCTCCTTATGTTTTTAATTATTTCTTTTATTCTTTGAGATTATAATATAATTACATCATTCTCCACTTCCCTTTCTCTCTCCAAACCCTCTCATATAGCCCCTTTCAAATTTATGGCCTCCTACTCATTGTTCAGATAGATAGATAGATAGATAGATAGATAGATAGATAGATAGATATGTATAGATATATACACAGTGTTTGTGTTGAGATATATATAGTATGTGTTGATATATATACAAACAATATATTTATAATATATTGTATATGTATGTTCATGTATATATGTATATATGTATGTATATATACATATTTATATATATATGCACACATAAATATATCATGCAAAGTCTGTATAATGTTACTTATGTGTATGGTTACAGCTAGGACACCTATGACCCACAACAATGACCAGCCTGGAAAGACAACCCTAAGTGTGCAGTAGTGACATATGCACCTTAATGATATCCAACAGCTGTCTAGTTGGCCATAAGACCTATTCAAAAGGAGAGTAATCATGATTGCTACTGGAAACCTAACCAAGTGCCTGAGCCGGTGAAATCATGGATCTTGATGGAGAACTAGCAGCCACCTCTTTACTGAACCAAACAATTCTTACTACACCCTCACCGGCTGTCCTTACACCCACAGATATGTATAGTCCTCATCCCTCATCAAGGAAACTGCCTGTGCAACAGACAGAAACCATTACCGAAGACCACGACCAATCAAATTGCAGTTATGTAACCCAGTCTAAATGGATACATCTACAAAGCACTCCAGCACCTAAGCCTCAGGAAACACTGGAGAAGAGGATATAAAAAGATTGTAGGACCCCGGAGATCAGGGAGTTTGCTTGAAATTATGTCTCTTAGGAATGTTAGAATGTACACCCATAAAATCTTACCAGTGTGACTGCCTAAACGATATGAACAAGGACAATAACAATCTTTTTAATTTTTTGCACATATTCATTTTACACAGAATGATATCGTGTGTGATAATATATTAAACCTGTATATATATATATCCCAAAACTTGAACCTCCCTTCCTTCTCCTCCCTCCCTTTAGTCTTTGTTCCCCAGACAATATGCCTATTTTTATGTCGTATAGAGATATATGGTTTTATATATCAAATTAAAATTCCAGGAATCATATATAAAGAATCAACAATATCTGATTTTCTGAAACTGGATTGATTCATTTAATATCATTTAATATAATAATGAATTTATTTTTCTAAATAAATTCCAGTCATATCCGTTTTTTTGCAAATGACATAATTTCATTCTCCTTTTTATTTTAGATTTACTTATTTTGTATGAATGTTGTTCTGGCTCTGTGGGGGGGTTGGGAGGGTGTGTGTGTGTGTGTGTGTGTGTGTGTGTGTGTGTGTATGAGACATGTGCATGCAGTGCCCAGTGAGGCCAGAAGATGACAGAAGATCCCCAGGAACTGTTGTTACAGACAGTTGTGAACTGCTGTGTGGAAGCGTGGAGCCTTTTTAGGTGAATACTGAGAAATATAATTCTGATTTGTCTAAATAAATGATAAAAATGGACACTTTTATACATTAAAACTTAAACATTTAGAAAAAATAGTCCATGCAGTCATTTCATACATTGTATTAAAACTCCAGTCCATCCACAAGGGACAAAATTCAAGCGGTACTGTGCAGAGAGACATTCTTAGTTGTGCATGTGTTTTAATCCTATGAGGCCATGTCCCCATCTCATCTGACAATCCATCCAAGGAAAACCAGTCAGAAGTCAGCAGGTAATTATTTATTCATTTTAATGTGAGATTTATAAGAATATTAGCCAAAAGAGAAGTAATTTAAAAGGAAAGGTGTACTTCTGACAGCCCATATGAGTCCAGTAGGAATTTTTTTTATTTAACTTTCTGTGTATGAGTGTTTTGCCTGATTGTATGTCTATGCAGTATATGCATGCCTGACACCACCAGAAGCCAGAAGAGGGTATCAGATCCTCAGAGCTGGAGTTACTTTTATCAGATACCATGTGGGTGCTGGAAACTCAGCCAGGATCCTCTTTGTGCTTAGCCACTGAGCCACCTCTCCAGTCCCAAACAACTATTTAGAAAACAAAAAATCCTGTTCTTTGGTTTGCCGGTAGGGTACTCCTCCTCCCTCCTTCAGAGACTGAAGCCCTCATCTGACAATAGAGCCTGCCAGCATCTTCATCTCAGATTTCCCATCTCTTAGAAATACAGGAAAGCAAATCTCTCTTCTTTGCAAATTATCCAACCTAGGATATTCTGAGCATTACAGATTGGGCTAAGACCACTTCTTAATGACATTATTGTGTTGCTAAAATAACTGATTTTGTATGTTCAGCAGGAGGGATGCCCAGAACCAGGGCAGGTCACACATATGTAATGGATGCTGAACAGAGATCCCAGCCCACAAGGGGGTCCCCTTACTTTATCAGCTTCTCCCCCTGAAATAAAATTTCAAGTAAAAACAGAAGAAATCTGAGGAGTATTTTGCTCTAGTCTCTCAAGAGGGTTAGGTTCTTTGCAGAAGAAAAATGGAAAAGAAGAACTCTTGACTGTTGCGTAATTTCTTATTTACGTACTCATTCATCCATTCGTGCATGCATGCACGGAAGGTTCAAGTATCTACTTTGTTCCCAACTGTGAAACTGAAAAAGAAAAAAAAAAAGTATGGTCTAGAGAAGAGAGAAAGACAAGAAAGCAAATAAGTCACCTGGTCCCAAGGATTCTCCTCCACGGGTGAGCAGGTGGTTGGGAACTAGGAAGGAAGGGAGGTACTGGGGCAGTGAGCTGGCTGGATCACTTCAGCAGTGTCCAGAAGACATGCTCAGAGGAGGCAGAAGTGATGAGACATTCTGCTTTTCCACCAAGGCTTGTTAAGCCTGCTAGATGTTTGTATGTGAGTACGTCAAGTTTGTCTCCTTTCAAATGAGTTCGAGTACACACACACTCCAGTTACAACCTTCAAAATGGCAGAGAAAGGATGCCAGCTAACCAAGCTTGACTGGCTGATCCTTGGAAGTCCTCAGAGAACTCAGTCTCAGCACAGAGCAGACACCCAGTCTAGTTGTTAACATCCGCAAAATGAATATATTCAAGCACAAAGGGCCAAGCACCCAACAGCCTGCCCTATGCTTGTCTTTCCAAAATAAAATGCAAGTCTCGTATTTGTCTCTTCTATCATCTCTATTTTGTTTCCATTTCAGTCTTTAACTCTGTGTTGCAAAAGATAATTGTAACAATAACACCTTAAATGTATCCTTGTCCGGACTTCTCTGTGACAGATGGGAACGAGGATAACATTGGTCACCTTAAATCTAATTAGGTCATTAGTGAATGAGACTCATGCAGTCAGCAATGCCTCCCTGTGATGGAGCCGTTCCAAGCCTTTCAAGCTGAGCGCTGATGATGAGCTGAAAGAAACACACATCGCCAAGAAAACTGAGAAGCAGCGTTTTATAAATGTGCGAGAGCTCATTATTTCCCTATTAGGGTTGCAAGCAACCCTGTGGCCTCAAAGATTCCAGCACTCTCCTTTTCTGTTTTGAGGAGAAAAGGGAGGTGATGGTCTCCATGGAGGAGGGTGGCATTGTCTAAACTCAGTTATTTGTTGCTCTCAGGACTTACTATGGTTCCTTGTTGCTGACTTTAAGGTCATTTTCTTAGCACCTACCATGGTGGTCTCCACTGCATTGATTGGAAGTTGCCTCTGTAAAACCATTTGGACAGGATGCAGACTAGTCCCCAGGGAAAATCTGCCCTTCCTCTAGGAGATGCAGGGAGCTATGCAGCGGACAGCTAGTGACTTTGCCTGTTAAAACTAAGCTTGCCTTGGGTTTTGAAGTACCCTGACCAAGAAGGCCCAGCATATGGTCCTTTGAAAAGTCTTTTCCTAGGAAGGTGTAAGCAGTGTCTACTCCCTCCTCATAAGATCTCAGTGACAAACCAAAGTACAATTCCATCAAAATCAGCTTGGGAAACAAATAAGTTTATTGAGTTTACCTACAGAGTGAGAATGAAGGGTTACTAATGGGAGTGTTGGTAACCCTAAAACAGCCACACTAGAAAGATTCATCTTGCATGGATGATGACAATGGGTTAACCTTCTGTTAACCTTTCCCTGTCTGTATACCCCTAGCACCTATATGGAGGTACCAAGGCCATGTGTGCTTAGTTAGGGCAAAATTGCATACAAAATTCTGGAAGTATTGACTGGAATATAGGGTAAAGGTTCAATGACCCTGTCTATTCCCTTCTTCTGTGAGGTAATGTCAACAACCAACAAGCCAACAAGGGATACTTACAGACTCTTGTGTGCAGGCAACAAGTGATCTGGTCAAGATGGTGCCTGTGTTGCACCAAGGACCTCATTCTACAACTTTCGAAATACATGAATAGATGATAGATAGATAGATAGATAGATAGATAGATAGATAGATAGATAGAT
>JADRCD010189917.1:17043-29199 GCA_019843815.1 Montemys delectorum
ATAGATAGATAGATAGATAGATAGATAGATAGATAGATAGATAGATACTGGGATAGATAAGGAAAGTAGATAGATACATAGATAGATAGATAGATAGATAGATAGATAGATAGATAGATAGATACATAGATACATAGATAGATACATAGATAGATACATAGATAGATACATAGATAGATAGATACATAGATAGCTTTGCCGGTCTTTCCTTGAGCCTTACTCAGTTTCCTTCTTTTGTCCAAACCAACTCCAGCTTAGAAAAGGCAAGGACACTTTCTCAAGCACTGCTTCTTGGGTGTTTTGGTCTGAGGTTTTGTTGTTGTTGCCTTGTAGAGATCAGAACTTTGGCAATGCCTTAAAAGTCTTCTTAAACTGGAATGATTCCCCTCTTCCTCACACCACAGAACCGTTTCTATTTTCACCCATCCTCACCTAAACCTAGCTAGCTTAGGTTTCGTGAGCTCACTGTAACATGAATTTGCATTTGATCTTATGTATCTTAAGTTTATCATTTGGGGATTTCAAAGGGTAGCCTGTCTCGTTCTGACTATGTTGGGAATTGGGTGAATAAGACTATATGTGCCTCATCTGTTTCAGACATGATGTTTGAAGTTCTTATTAGCCTTCTTCCTTTCTAGACAACATGCACCTGTAGACACACTGTGTTTTGTACAAAGGTTTAAAAGAACCCTCCTTCTATCAGGGCCCCATTGAGCCATCCCATACCTTGTCTTCTGGTTAACGGTTTAGCTAAGCTTCCGAGCTTTAAACCTAATTTATCTCAGTATTCTGTTGTCTCACACAACTCACATGAAAGCCACTGAAAATACATCATTGGCATGAAAAAGTTTGTGTCATAGAAAACTCACAGTCCGTAGAAATTCATAATTCATAGGAAAAGCCCACAGTCCTTTTAGGAGGACCAGGTTTTACCTCCATGATAACAATTACAAAGTTAAGCCATGCGGTGGTGGCGCACACCTTTAATCCCAGCACTTGGGAGGCAGAGGCAGGCGGATTTCTGAGTTCAAGGCCAGCCTGGTCTACAGAGTGAGTTCCAGGACAGCCAGGGCTACACAGAGAAACCCTGTCTGGAAAAAACAAACAAACAAACAATTACAAAGTTAAGCCACTGTCCTCCCATACCTCCTACAGCTACAGAGGGTCAGTGCTCATTTGAACTTGGTTTTCCTGCTCTGGAAAAGCTCCTGGTCATGTGTACATCTGGAGCTGTCTCTTGGCATCCTCCTTAGAGATCCTCATAAGGATGTAAGAGTTTTATGTAGATACCAACAATTAGCCTTCTATCAAAGGAGGAGGAGGCATCTCTTTTTCCCCCCTCTCCCTCCTCCGCCCTCCCTCTCCACCTCCCTCACTTTTGTGAATATTTCTTCGGTTGTGGAACTTGATTCAAAGGGTTTCTGAAGACCTAAGCAAAATTCCTTTCTGGCTCAAGTCTACCCAGATCTGTCCACTCCCAAACTCCCTAGACAGCTCAAAGACAATTTCCTAGAAGGGGTTACTTTTTATTTTTATTACAAACCAAAGTTTTATGCGTTGGATTTGTGTGGCAATCATTATTCTAATAGTTCTGTGTTTACTAATCTCTTGGTTGTTGGTGACACATACATAATACCTGACTCCTTAAGGCCTGGTTCTTTTTTCTATTTATGATGGACAATTTCAAACATATGTAAAGTGACACAAATTTGAACAATTGTCTCCCCATTATCTTGAAGAGGGTCTTTCTGAATAATAAGTAATAGCAGTCAGCGGTGTGGGGTTCATAGGAAAGGTTTAGGATTATCTCCCTCAATCTTTAGAACAGCTCTGTTGTGGGTACAGTTATGATCCAAGGAAATGGATATCGGGACCACCAGGACCCTGTTCACATGTGACCTGCCCCCTCCCCCCAGAGGCCTGGTAGAAAACTGGGGAGCCCATAAAGTCACATTTAGATCCCATCTTCTTGTTTCCTGGCGCTGTGGTCTGAGGCAGTTTCCTTAACCTGAGATTCAGTTTTCTTCTGTGTAAAAGAGCATTTCCCCTTTGGGGTCCTGCAAGGATTACATGAAACCATAGAATTTGCACGGCTAGGCACAGGAGGGTCCACAACGGATTAGAACTATGGCTGTTTTATTCCCCTGTTGTCTGCCTTGAAAGCTGTTACCAGATAGGACTTGGAGCTTATATGGGGGGAAGGAGGCAGAGAGTTTGGGGACTATAAACACATTGGGTTCCCTACCCCAGAGCCAGTCCTCCTCTGTCCCAGCATTACTAGGGCTAGTTCAACTTCATAGCTTTTCTACATTATGGGGTAGATAAGCTTTTCTGGCCCAATTTGGGACTCAAAGCACCACGGGTAACATTATGTCTCTAGTGTCTGATTTAAAATGATCCTTTTATAGTGGAATCAAGTTGAGGTTTCCTGTCGATTGTCAAAAGTGGAGAGGTCACACCAGTAAAACGGGAGTTGGGGGTGGAAGCCCCGAGTTAGAAGGAACTGGAGGGGGGATCTGTTTCCATCCCTTCCCCCCATCCTTCTATCTCTGTCCAAGGCGCAGCCACAGGCCATCACCTAAGCTCAGGAGGGGTTCCTGCCTAAGCCCCACCTGGACGCCCCCTCATGGAAAACATTGGGCCCCACCTCCCTAGAGAAAGAGCAGATTTCTCTTTTGGCTCAAAAGTTTTCTCCTCCAGCTCCAACTAAGCCAGATAAACAATGATTGTGTTGTGTCAACAAAGCACTTAATTAAAATGAGGACAATATCAATTAGAATTCCTGGATAAGATTTGCTTCCAGATAATGGAAAGCCTGGAGCTAAAGTGCTCTGGGGTTCATTACTGAAAACCTTCTGGAGAACAATGAAGTGAGCACTTTTATGTAGGTGGAGAAACTGAGGCACAGAAAGCTGGTGACTTAGCAAAAAAAAAAAAAAAAAAAAAAGCACCAAATTAGCCTCACAAAGGTAAGGACTAGAATTGCTGGGTTTCTCTTTTAGACCAGGGCTTAGTAGCTAGCTAGTGAGCTAATGTCATAAACACTGAGGAGAGTGCCAACAATTGTTATAGACTTGAGTTATGAAAAAGTAGGTGAGGGGCTTGGGGTATCGTCCCCAGTTGATAGAGCCTTGCTTGCCTGGTGTGCTTGAAATTCGGGGTTTGATCCTTGTCACTGCAGAAACTGGCGTGGTGGCACACATCTATGATCCCAGCTCAGGAAGCAGAGGTAAGAGAAGCAGAAGTTCGAGTTTATCCTCAGCTATGAAGGGAATTCAAAGACAGCCTGGAGATGGGGTCTCAGGACCCCATCTCCAAAAAAGAAGGGGAGAAAAAAGTGCTGGGGACCAAAATTCTCAACAGAAGGAAAACAAGGAGCCCCTTTAATGGCTAAAGGCCAACTGTCTCCATCCTGCCCAGTGCTCCTGAAAAGTCCCACGCCATACATGTTGCCAGGCACACACACACACACAAAGCCCTAGGACCTCAGGTGGCAGAGATGAGTGGGATGGAGCCACCTAATCAGTGAGAATGCAGAGCACATGGATGATGAGTGGAAACAAGCTGTAGGCTGCAGACCATTCGTCCCCTGGGAGGCTGGGCGTTTGAGGTAGGATCCTCCCAGCCCTTTGTGGCCTTCTGTGCATGAGACTGCTCTCCTCTCCCAGGCAGAGGAGACCTGAACCGAGACAGGTAGGAGAGGCACTCAGGGGTAGCTGGGTGGGAGGTAGTTGGCAGTGTTTGCAGTTGACCGTAGCCCTCACAGATCTCTTTTGGAGAATCACAGATCACTAGGAGCCAGCAAAGTTCCAAGGGCAACCCAGCCCCACCCCTGTTCCCTTCCCATAGGCTGCCAAAGGAAGAAGCAACTAGGCCCTAGACGGGGACAGGTCAGGCTCTTTCAACTGCAGTTCCCATTCTCAGGATCTGGTTATGGGGGGTAGGGGTGGGGGTGTTCAAGTCCCAGCCATTCTCCTCTACACCTAGGGACCAACTTTCTCCCACCTCCCTTCCCCACCAGGGTTCAAAGCTCCCAAAGGATAGGAGGCTAAGGCCGTGGAAGGGGTGTGTGGTCAGGACTCTCCCTTTTGTTTGCTCACAGGAGGGGACAAATGCTCAGGTGCATAGAGATTTGGTGGGACAATTTAAAGGACTCTACAGGGTTTCAACAAAGGCATCTCCACTGCTCCGCCCCTCCTCCCATGCATTAAGATAATGGTGGGGTGTGTTCACCACGCTCTCCAGGCTCTCCCTCCCCACCCGCCTCCTGTTCTTTCCCCAAAGCTCAGCTTGCCTACAGGTTCCCAGAGACATTTGGCAACTGGCTCTCAGGCAGAGTGGAGCTGTGAGCTGCGTGGGAGGCGAGGCGGTTAGCCGGCCAGAGTGTTGCAGCCTACTTAATGAGGGACGGGAGCTCCTGCGGGAGCCATTAAGCGGCAGCTACAAAGGTGGGGAACCCCAATTAGAAAGGAGTGGGAGACATCAGGAGGAGGCCCTGCAGGACAGATCCTTGTCTTGGGTGACTCTGTGGGACTCATGGGTGGAGATGTAGCTGTTTGGGTTCAGAGTGTCATTTTAAAGTGAGATATCCCAAGGTCTGTTTGTAGAGCCACTTGTGACGCTTTTAGAAATCTCAGGGGAGAAGGAGAAATGACTAGGGGGTTGTTCTCCCTGAGTCTATAGTTTGGATATTACAACCCGCGAGAGTACTTAAAGAAATGATAAGCTATTTACTTAATTTTAATGAGCATCCCCTTTCAGTCTAGTTCATGTGTGTTCCTATGGATATTTGTATGCAACCAATTGCTCCCTTCTGTTGATAGCTCAACCAAATCGCATTATGGTTACAGCAAGATAATAATCCTGGATTTTCCACGGCTCACTCTGTGAGAGTATAAGATTAGCTCTTGAATTCATTAGCAGCCGTCTCCTTTTAAATGTCAGATAACTGTTTAAATGCCAAGCACTTGCGCAATGCGTTCTGTGCAATTCAAATCAGCTTTACCAAATTAACTCATTCGTCTTTACTGTTTTGGTTACTACAGAGAAAGGCTCCCAGGTGATTTCAGCAGAACCTCAAAATCGTCCACTATTTACAGTACCACTTAGGGAAGGGGGCTGGGTGAGTTGGGGTTTTTCTCTGAAATATGTCACCTTTCCATCTGTTCTAAATCATTTCCACCAAACTGTGCACATGAAAAAACAAAAACAAAACAAACCAGCTTTGGGCCTCTGCTTCCTTCCAGCCCCAACCCTTTCCCTTCCTTCTGTGGAGCCCTAGGTTTTCCTCTCCTTCCTGACTTTTAGAGAAAGTGACCCTAGGTTTCTCTTTATGCCAACTCCCAACATACCCTAGAGCTGCAAGCGCCAGTTTTGATTGTTCTACCCTGCAAAATGCAAAAGGGAGCTCACAGGGTCGAGATTGAGTCCAGAGGCTGGAGCAGAGCACGGCTGCAAAGCAAGAACTCTACTTTCCTTTTCAAAGAGCCACTGCCTGAGTTGGACCTCAAAATAATCAGGCCATGGAGATAGAGGCTGTACCGAAAGGGAAAGACAGGGTCTGCTCCAGGCTGGCAGCTCCTTGCCACCCAGTATGGGTGCCACTGTCACCTCCTCAGAGAAGTCCTCTGTGACTGCCCCAAGGCATATAACCAACTGCCCTGCATCAGTTGCCAGTCTATTACTGTACAATGTCTTCCTAGATGAGTCACCAGCTAAAATCACCTGCTGACCCATACTAGCTTATTCGGCCCAAGATAGCCACTATAAATACCTATCTGATGGACACCAACCACCTAAGCACATGCCCTGCTTTTCTGCTTCTAGCTCTCTGACTTTTTCTCCCCCTTTCACCTCTCAGAACCAGCTTTATATATTTAATCATCTTTTTTCCCAGTCTCTCTTCTACTATCATCCATTTGCAGAACCACTTGAACATCACCATCATCATCGTCATCATCATCAACAACAGTACTTCTGACAGCATCCTACCTTGCTACAACTGATGGCTCAGAGGAACAGAGTGGTCAAGGGAACTCTTAGAGAAAAAGACCCATGAGTTAAGAGGTGTGGAGGGACTTTTCTCGAAGCCCTTGACGCCCAACTGTTTCAAGTTGAACTCCACCTAGGAGTTGAAGTAATTGCAGCCATTGGACCTAGTTTTGGCCCAGCCCTTGTCCTTTTGCCCAACACAAACTCTTCTGTTGATAAAGAAGAAATTTCTCTCAAATCATGTCACTGATGTCCGGCTCCACCCAGTGATTCATAAAAGACTGAGAGGCTGGCAGTGTGAATTCTGTCAGGTCTAGCTTGAACCAAAGGCTTTCCTTGGAACTAGAAGAGGGGCAGGAGAAGTCTCTGCCCAAGAAGCTGAGCAGATATATGTCTAAATGACAAAATTTTAGATAAATATTTTTTCAGAAAAACTTTTTTTTTTAGACACATTTCAAAACAAAGGAAATGGATGTGGTTGTTCATTGGAATGACAGCCAGGCGTGAGGACTCACTGGCTGTTAATTCCTCATAAATGCTTACAAGTAATATAAGTGGTATGGGAGGGATGGTTTATGGCTGCCAGGAGAGAGAGACATCTGAGAGTTAGTCTCCCGGAAAATATGGAACTGATCAAATTCCCACCCAGGGCGATCTCATAGCACATTAATGTATGTGACCCCAGCAAACTGGTTCACACAACACCCAAATAAATAACTTTTCTCTTTGTAAAGGAGGGAGCAGTACCACAGGAGGTCAGGCCTGTGGAGGTCAGGGGACATCTGCAAGGGTGCTTCTTGTCCCCACCCCATCGGAAGTGGGGTGGTCTGGACGCATGGCTGCCTCTGGTGTTCGTCACTCCCGCATTCCTTACTCTTCAGCTCGGTAAGCTGTATGAAGATCAGCTGTGCCTACATTCCCAATCTCGGAGCCAAGGCATCGCTGGAACCAGGGAACAAGACAGCCTCGGCTCCTGCCCTCAAGGAGCTCACTAGTCCGGAAGAAACTGCACAGCCTCCACCATCATTGCAGGCAGTGGCTGAGAGTGCTTGATCCTCTGGGAGTCCACAGGGAAGCAGACAAACCAGACCTGAGGATGAAGAGGAGTCGAGTGAAATGGGGGTTCCCAGCTGAGCCCAGCCTGTGAAGGCCCTGCTCCAGGAACACCCCGTGTTGACAGGAGTCCTCAGCCCTTGGCTTTCATATAGCAATGAAAACACTTCATACCCCCCTGCCTAACATCGTGCCACCCCCTTCACCCTCAGCTGCCCCTCAATGTCCTTCTGCTGCTTTTTCTTCAGATGGAGGATGAATCACACTCCAGCACGGCCTCCATCTTTATTCTTCCCTCTCCGCAGACTTCAGTGTGCTCTTCATGAGGAAGCAGATGTCCTCCTCACTGTGCACCGCCTCTACCTACTCTGTTCTGCATGAAATACTCTGGTCTATTTGTTTGAATGACGGAAAGAAGCCAAAGAGACCAGCGTCAGGCAAGAAGAAGGGCCTTGTAAACATTTTAAGATGGATGGTCTCCCTTCATTCCAAGGGCAATGGCCTTTGAGGAAGGGCGTGGTCATTTCCACTTAGATCACCCAGGTTGTAGTGGGAGGCATGGGCTGGAAGGCAGCTTCAGACCAAACTTTCCGTGCTCTGAAATATGACACCATTTGCTCATTTTGGTGACCACAGAGAGTGTGGCCCAAGAGATCATAGAGCCCCTGGGGCCTCCCAGACTCTTATCTTGGTCTACTCCTCTTTTCCTCTCTACCACATTTGTTCAAATTGCTCTTCCCAACACAGCAAGCACATCTTAGCTTGCAATTAAGCCCAACTCTTGCTATAATCATACGTATTACAAGACTATAGATGTTCATGGGAGGATTTATTTATATATTTATTTATTTATTTGGTTTTTTGAGGCAAGATTTCTCTGTATAGCCTGGCTGTTCTGGAACTCACTCTGTAAGACCAGGCTGGCCTCAAACTCAGAAATCCACCTGCCTCTGCCTCCCAAGTGCTGGGATTAAAGGCGTGGGCCACCACCGCCCTGCATTATGGGGATATTTTTTTAAAATCACATTTTAAAAAGATATGGAGGTGCTAGCCTATCATCAACCCTAAAACTTTTGGAGTGTTTTAAGCCTGCTTGGGCTACATGGTGAGAGACTGTCACAAAAAAAATGAAAGAAAAAAAAAAGTCTCATTTTGGGCCATGGTCTTAACTCTTCCGAATGTCATCTACATGGCTTTGGGCAAGTTGGTTTCCTAATCTGTGATGTGAGGGGCAGACTTGCCTCCCAGGGTTGCTGTGAGTGGTAAATGAAATAATTACCACCCAGGAAGGTCCGTTTCCCCACGTCTCTGGATCCCATTAGCTAGTCTGCTTGTTCTCTACATGTATGTATCCCCGGTGTGTTCACAGTAAAAATAGATGTTGCTAATAGTGTTGCCATGATGAAAAAAAATGCTTTTTATAAATATTAGGGGGTTTGGACCAGCTCTTGTTGCCCTGTGTATCATTCCTCTGAAAGTCGGGCTTTCTGCCTCTCACAGGGAGCCCCACAGTCCTTGGAGGCGGCAGCTCAGAAGACGGGAGAGCCTCAAAGTTGTATAAATAAAGGGCTGATATGTTCAAACGAAAAAGAATTTTATACACGCAAGCTGCACATCGACATGATGCCGTTCCTGAAGGTGATCTCACACTGAGAAGACAGGGGTTTATGGACACATACACAGGGATGCTGGTTAATACACGTCTGCATGCTACAAAAACAGCTCAGAAGTCCCTCTGCGCTCTTACTTTATCAGAAAGGACAGAAAATAGGCAGGTTGTAGCAGATGAAGAAAGAACAAATTAGGACAGTAATCCCAGCCAGCCATCAGGGACAAACCAGTTGGGTGTCTGGTTTAGGTAGTGGGGGACAGTGGAACAGAGAGAAAAAGGATAACTTTGAACTGCCTCATAAAACAGGTAAATAGGGTTCATTTCATCTTGACTGTACCTAGTGTAATTGCTACTGTTTGCCCCTATAACTTGGTAGAGTGATGTTCCTAAATACACTGGTTCTTGAGTTAATTATTTCAAAGTTAGCTGTGGATTCTCTCTGGGATATTGGCTCTGGTCTTCTGTTCTCTAACAGTTCACTGATCTCCCAAGCTCAGCTTCGCTTCTGGTTAAGGGCACTGAGCACTCCTGAGGTGAGGATGTCATGGGTCCTTCTTTGCTGTGCTCCCTCCCACTCCAGCATGTGGCACAGGCCTCGCCCATGGATGGCGCTTCACAGTTGCTCCATAAGTTGGCCCACCCTTTTCATCCTGTAGCCCTTGAGTTGAAGGGCCTTTCCCAGCATCATCTTTGCCCTCTTCAGAGTACATTGAACTGAAAAAAAAAAAAAAAATGGCCACAGAGTCAAAGAAATTGACCAAGAACAGAACCAAGATGGGCATGGAGGACTTCAGATCTTTCATCTTACCCTAGCAGACCCCATCCCAGACCCTTGGTAAGAACTGATAAGGAAAGACAGACACAGGAGAGGGCAAACACTTGAGAACTCATGAGGACATGCTATCTAATGCTGTGGGGGACTGGCAGGAACTGGGAATGTCATAAGGACCACTGTCCCAACCTCGCTAATCCAGAATTCTCAGGCCATGCCTCCGTGGGCTTCCCTGAGCTCATTCTGCAAGGTGGGACTTTGACTAAGAGTCATGCAAATAATTAATGATGTTCACATGCTTGGAATCTTAGCAGTTGGAAAGCAGAGGCAGGAGGATCAGGAATTCAACATCAGTTTCGGCTACCTAGAGAGTTTGATGCCATGCTTGACCACATGAGACCCCATTTCCAAAACAAAAACAAAAAGCAAAAACCTGTAAGTT
Source organism: Montemys delectorum (assembly GCA_019843815.1). Taxonomy (NCBI): domain Eukaryota; kingdom Metazoa; phylum Chordata; class Mammalia; order Rodentia; family Muridae; genus Montemys; species Montemys delectorum. The sequence goes on from JADRCD010189917.1 coordinate 26,914, forward strand.
TACCCCAAATCTGTTTATCTCTCTACCTTTCCTAAGCTTCATCCTAGCTTCTTGTACTGGAGGTAAGATGGCTACTGGCTTTTCTCCTAGAGTCATCTCAGAGCCAAAAGATCTAGCTTGGATCAGATGTTCTAAAAGCCACTGGTCCAGCCCAGATCCACAGAGTGACAATGAGGAAGAGAAGCATGTCTTACAGGGTATTAAATCACAAGACAGGAAGATGATTTCTGGACAAGAGATGTTTGCTATAAGCATAGGAAAAAAAAAAAAAAAAAAGGTTGCCAAGCTGTTAGCTTATGTTAGTGAAATGATCCCTGTTCTATTTTCTTTCAAGACAAGGTTTCTCTGTGTAGCCCTGGCTGTCCTGGAACTTGCTCTGTAGACCAGGCTGGCCTGGAATCCGGAGATCCACTGGCCAATTCCAGAATGCTGGGATTTAAAGCATGTGTCCACCATGGTCAGCTTGAAACGATCCCTTTTCTTCTTTGCAACAGGTTTTTTTTTTTTTTTTTTTTTGGACAGGGTTTCTCTGTATAGGTTTCCTGGCTCTCCTGGAACTCACTCTGTAGACCAGGCTGGCCTCGAACTCAGAAATCTACCTGTGCTGGGATTAAAGGCGTGCGCCACCACTGCCCAGCTCTTTGCAACAGTTTTGCGTTTGCCTTAGAGGTTAAAGAATTATGGCTGGTACCTTCTTAAGCAGTGATTATATCGTCATTATCAATCGATGTTTATCCATTTGTTTAATTAATATTTTGAGTGCCTACTGTGTGCTTGGCACCTTCTGAGTATCTAGGCTGTGTCCAGGAACAAGATAGACTGAGCTAGGCTGAGAATGCCGCTCAATTGGAAAGTGCCTGCCTAGCACACACGAGGTTCTAGGTTCCATCTCCAGCACATTGAAAAAAAGAAAAGAAGACCAAGATCCATGCCCTCTTCCAGGATAGTGCAGGGGGAAAAAATACTAACCATAACAAATAAGCAAAGATGTAATATGTCTAAAGTGACCATTGCTAAGGAAACAAAGTGAGAATGTGTATATGGAACAACTGAAAAGCACAGAATTCAAAGTGGGAAAATTTGAAAGTCTAATCTAGATGTGTGCGGAATGTAGTCATACTGCACACTGACCTAAAAGGTCATTTGTGCTCCCTCCAGAAGACAGACAGAATAGATAAGAAGCTTCAACTCCATAGCTGCTGCAGCCTGTTAGCAAATGGAGCTCTCAAGCTCAAGGTGACTGAATACAAGCCCGAGAGCCAACCATGCCCGGAATTAGAGCAGCCTCCGCCTGTACTAAAGCTGGTCCAAGCTTTGTTCACATAGGCAGGCCCATCCCATCACCCAGAGGATCCCTGCCAGTGCCTGCTGCACTCACACCAAAGAGTGCTTCTGTTAATCCAATGAGGGTAACAAGAAAATAAGGCCTGGCTTAAGACACTGTCCAAAGACGGAGACCACTACCCTATGGGGTAAGGCCTCGTTCCAAGCTTTGTTAGCTTGACAGGGATAGGCCAGAGAGACTGCAAGCCAAGTTCAAATGTAACAAATGCACGAGATTTGGATGATGTTGTCAGGAAATATATTTAGGATGGCAACTGTTGGCTTCCCAAGAGAAAGAAGCAAGACCAGGATGTATAGTAATATCAAGGTGTCAAGCCAGAGGTTGGCAAGCCCCAGGTCTTCAGATCCCTGGTGGCCTTCCAACGCTCTGGAACACCATTTCCTCTCTGCAAAATGGAGATGATAAAAACAGTCTCTCCACACCTGCTTCTCAACCATGAGGTGAGAATTACACAAAATAACAGTTTTATAAATATGTTCACAGTTGTAACAGACTCAGCCCAGGGAAGGAAGGAACAGACAGACACTGGTCTCTGCTAAGGCCAAGCCCCTGACACACTGAACCTTGTTTAAACTTCCCACCTGCCTTTCCAGCCTGTATTCAGATCCCCATCACTGAAAAAAACTGAGGCTCACAGAGGCCCCCACAGCCTGGCTGACACATAGACAGCTAGGACGAAGAGCTCCATAGTGTCGTAGCATAGTCTCTCTCTGGTCTGCTTCTGTGAAGAATTTAATTTCACAGCTTTGCTCCAGCCTCAGAACCGAGGAGCAGCAATTTTATAATTATTTCAAAAGTATCCACAAACTACTTTATGATTTTCATGTTACTTTTTTTATTTTAAAAAAGAACAGGGTTTTTGTTTCATTTAAACATAATTTATCACATTTATTTATTTGGGGTGTGTGTGTGTGTGTGTGTGTGTGTGTGTGTGTGTGTGT
>JADRCD010189918.1:1577-19806 GCA_019843815.1 Montemys delectorum
CTCTGGTTTTTTGTTTGTTTGTTTGGTTGGTTGGTTGGTTTTTTTTTGGGGGGGGGACAGGGTTTCTCTGTATAGCCCTGGCTGTCCTGGAACTCACTCCGTAGACCAACCAGGCTGGCCTGGAACTCAAAAATCCACCTGCCTCTGCCTTCCAAGTGCTGGGATTAAAGGCATGCGCCACCGCGCCCGGCCTTTGTTTTGATTTCAAGACAGGATTTCTCTGTGTAACCCTGGCTGTCAGAACTCACTCTGTAGACCAGGTTAGCAGTAAACTCCAAGATCTGCCTGCTTCTGCCTCCTGAATGCTGGGATTAAAGGAGTGAGCCACCACTGCCTGGCTCTCTCTCATTTTTTAAAGGTGAGCATTTCCCTAAAGACAAACATCAACTATCTTCTTTTCAGTACACTCTTAAAGCTTTTACACTTTCTATGGCTTTATATTGTAGTTCAGGGCAGAAATGATCCCCAAATGATATTTCTGCATTCACCTTTTCTCTCTTCCCCCACCCTTTGTTGATTCTCTAAGGGGCATAGTGACTCGTCTCATTGTAACCTCCTATTATACATCTCTTTCCTCCTTTCTTTTCTTCTTTCTTCCTTTTTAAATTTGAAACAGGGTCTCATGTACCCCAAACTCCTCTGGAATCCTCTGTGTAGCCAAAGATGATGATGTTGAACTTCTGATCCTCCTGCCTCCACCTCTTGATTGCAGAGATTAGAGATGTGCACTACCACACCTGGTAACATCCTTTCTTTCTTTTTAAAGAAGGTATTAATTTCTTTTTATTTACATGTATATATGCATTTATGCAAGTGCCCATGGAGATAAGAAGAAGATTCCCTGGAGCTGGAATTACAGGTGATTGTGAGTTTCCTGACATGGATACTTGGAATAGAACTTTGGTCCTTTGCAAGAGCAGTGACTGATCTTAACCTCTGAACTATCTTTTCAGCCCCCTACATTTTTCCCCCCTAAGGTCAGTTCTGAAGATCAAAGTCTGACTTATCTCTAATACCTCTCCTTTACCCCCACAGGATGGATGACCCTATAGATTCCATTCAATGATTTTAATCATAACTCCTGCTTATAATTAGTTTTACCTCCCTATTCACCAGTTTGGCTAAGTCTTCATTTTCTCACTCCTGGATACCTCTGTTGTTGTTGTTTGAGACAGAATCTCACTATGTAAACCTGGCTGGTCTGGAACTTGCTACATAGATCAGGGTGGCCTCAAACACCTACCTCTGCCCACTGAGTGCTAGGGTCAAAGTGTGAGCCACAAAGCCAGGCTTTACTCCTGGAGTCTTACAGTGACTTCCTAGTTCACACTCATTTACAGTGTCTGCTCTAGGGGAGTACTTTCCACCCAAGACCTTGCCATGTGTACCAACTCTGCAGTCACCCTCTTCTGGTTGCATGTTATGATTTGGATATGAAATGTCTTTCTGAAGGCTTCTATATGGAAGGCTTGGGCTTTGCTATGGTTTGGGAGCTCAGAGCCTGAGGAATCTAACTTTATCAAGAGGTAATTCATTAATGAAGCCATAGCAGAGTAGACTATGAGAAGTTAGATACTGGTGGGAAGTAACAGGCAACCAGGGGCCTGCCCTGGAAAGGTATACCTTGTCCATAGTCTCTGTTTTTCAGCTGCCATGAGGCTTCTGTTTGGCCACATGCTCCCTGCTATGATGTTCTTACCCCACCATGGCCCCAGAAACAATGAAACCCAATAGCTGGGCTCTAGAACATTAAGCAAATAAATAAATAAATAAATAAATAAATAAATAAATAAAACAAACTTTGCTCCTGTAAGTTGCTCCTGGCTAGTATTTTATCACAAGCTACAGAAAGGCAAAGAGCACATTCCTGTCATCATCTCTGCCAGACATGATTTCCTCCCTCCCTCCTTTGCACTTGGATATTAATTTGGGCTGTTTCCCTTGTATAACTGCCATCATCCGTTCTAGTTTCTTATTTCTTTTTTTTCTTTATAAGATTTTATTTATTTTATATGAGTACACTGTAGCTCTCTTCAGACACACCAGAAGAGGGCATCAGATCCCATTACAGATCGTTGTGAGCTACTATGTGGTTGTTGGGTTATGAACACAGGACCTCTGGAAGAGCTCTTAATCACTGAGCCATCTCTCCAACCCATCTTATTTATTAGTATATGTCAAGTTTCTCAGGGGATGAAAGCCACTGAGGTAGAAACCAGAATTGGTCTAACCTGCGTTTTCCAACACCAAGCTGTACATAGTATTTTACACCAGCAGGCCCCTGGCTCATATTAGTAAAACGAATAAAGACACATATGCATTCATGGAAATAGATCAGATATTTATCTCAGCTGAAAAGTTAAAATATGCTAATAAGGTTGCTGGGCAGTGGTAGCGCTCACTTTTAATCCCAGCACCAGGAGGCAGACACAGGTGGATCTCTGAATTTTGAGGCCAGCCTGGTCTACAGAGTGAGTTCCGGAAGAGCCAGGAAAACCATGTCTCGAATATATCCATCCTTAGGTTACTAGTTGGTGGTGACATATGCATGTAATGCCAGCCCTCGTGAGGCAGACACAGGCAGATCTCTGAGTTCCAGGACAGCCAGGGTTACACAGAGAAACCTTGTCTCAAATGACAAAACAAAAGTCCTTTGGTGACAGATGTGGCCTGAGAGGAGTATATCTTTGACAACAAATAGGAAGGTTCCAAGAAACTTGGGCATATATCTACAAAACAGATAAGCCATGTGCCAGGAAATAGATATGCATATATTTTGGGAAACAGATTCTTTCAGCAGGGAGAACAGAAGCCTCTAAGGAGGCGAAGAGTGCTGCAAATGATAATCAGGTATTTTCACGGAAAGCAAAATTGCTTTGCCTGTGTTTGGGGGACCTGGCAATTGTAGCCCAGAAAGGATTGGATCTGAGAGATTCCCCGTGAGGAAAACTGACCTTCCCTGCCTGGGAAACTCTGTTCATACACAGAAATGGTGAGTTACAGAGAAGTAGATGTGTTACTAGAATATTGCATCCACAGTTCTCAAGAAGCTTGTGGAAGGGCCTGGCTGAGAACTGCCTTGTGCTGGGATAACATTTCTGAACCCCAGAGTCCTATGTTTCTCAGCCTGGAGCTTCTTCCAGATTTTATACATTGTCTTGTTGTTGGTTGTAGTGGACACCAGGGGGCAGTGTGTGGCCATAATGGAGTTCTTAGACAATGTGGGATGAAGGCCAGGAACATGGGGGGGAACAGTAGAATCCAGTAAAGGAAGCCTCCCATTGCCTTGGGCTTCAAGCCTAAGGTTCTCATGGATAGATTCCTGTTGGTAATCATATTTATTCTTTCTTGTTCTAGAGTAAACTGAGGCAAGAAGAAAGGGCCAAGCTGGGCTCCTGGGTAGCCTTTTTTCCTTGCAGGAGTTAACTACTGTAGAGGTTTCTCGCCCCTCCTCCCACACCTTCCCAATCACAGGCCCCCAGCTGCTGTCCAGACCGGAAGGGAGTCTCTTCCTGCTCATTTCCTGGAGCTGGGTTTGGATAGCTGCAGGAAAGGCCCCTCCTTGGGAGGAAAGAGTATAGGAACATGGCCTTCATGGGGAGGCAGAGGGCAGGTGAAATGAACTGAACAGGGGGACCATCCAGATTCTTCAAGCTCTGTGGCCCAGTAATGGTGCCCTGTAGAACTATCGTCGACACAGACCCCGCTAGGAAGGCGATATTGTACAAAAACCTATTTTATTTTAAAGACTACAGACATTGTGCCATGAGTCCCCTTTGCTGCCATTTTCACCAATTCCAAAGGTCTGTGGGAAGGACAAGAGTAAGTGGGTAGGGAGGGGAGGAGCGATTCCTGGGTCCAGCAGGAGAAAGGGAAAAGATGGCTGCCGAGAACTGGACCCTAGGCCTGGGCATCGCTGTCTTTACTCCTCCACACCACAAGAGTGACGAGGAATGGAATGAGGCAGATGGGGGCTATGATCATGGCCAGGAGCACATCCTCCGGGGGATCGGAGAAGGTGGGCTGCACCAGGGAGCAGTTGGCAAAGTGTACCAGGTGGGCCTCGAGGATGATACTTTCTGCCAAGGGATTCGGGAAGCCCAGCCCAAACTTGTCCGCCTCATACTCCAAGCAATACTGCAGGTTGCTGTAATACCTGGAGCAGTAGGGGATTTGAGTGAGGGAAGGGATGGGCACAGGGAGAAGGATGTCCCGCCCACAGGGAAGAGGTCCCGCCCACAGGGAAAGAGGTCCAACTCCCGGCCTGAGCCATCCTTCAACACTGCACCTACCTGCTAATCAAAGTCCAGTTGCACCAGTCCTTGACAGAGTCCATGCTACTCTTGTAATAATACCAGCAAGGTAGGACACTCGTCTCGTAGTCTTCCATCTTCCCTGTGGGGACATAGGCTCCACAATGACCATACCCCTGGCCCTCCCCCTCCAAGCCTTCTGATCCAGGTACTTCCAGAGTACAGTCCTCTGCCTTCAGAGAAGGGAATCCCTCTGAAAAGTTCCCTAGCAGGACACTTGTGACAGAGAGGACCGATTTCTCTCTCAGGACTCTGTGGCTCAGGAATCCTATAATGGCAACCATGTGCATAATATTTCCTTTCCTAGTCCCGAAAGCATACTCATGTACACCCAGTCTTGCTCTTCTTACCCAATTGGGGCAAGACACCAGACTGTGATAGGGAGAAAGACCATAGGAACTCCAAGAGACATCAGAGAGATTAGCGGGCATCAGTTGGTCCTAGGGTTGTCTTGTGAAAGGTTTCCTCCCCTGTGCTGGGTTTATCCTTCCCACTAGGTCGTTCTCCCATAGACTTAGGCACTCACCTTTTGATACAAGGCTGTCCTCAGTGGGATGAGACTGATTCAGGGACTCCGGAGAGGATGAGACAGCTGTATAAAGAAATGAACGGGAAGGGTGGGATGACTTGGGGAGTGGTCTGAATAGTGGTGCCTGTTTATGGGTAGTGACCAAGGCCCTGGGAAGTCAGCACTGCTTTGGAGCATAAAGAGGAATAATCTCCCCACTTCCCACCATAGGATTGTCCTAATGAGGGAAGGGAGCGGCAGGGTGTGATTGCGTCCCAATCACACCCTGGTCCAAAGCCCCCTCCCTCTTTTTCAGTCCTGAACCTCCTAAGACCTCTCCGCCCGGTCCGGGCAGGCACCCTAGCTTTTCTTAAGTAGGAAGCAGATTAAGTGGGAAGTAGCCGGCCTGCGCCAACCCAGAGATGTGTTCAGGACCCATCTGCAGGTCAGAGGGGCTCCTCACTTCGGTTGGTACTCACAGGGTGGTCCCATGCTGGCCTCGATGGCCCAGGCCCCTTCCCCTCCCGGACCTCCCGCACCTCACACCCGGGCCTGACGCTGCGCTCACCGCCCAGCAGCAGCAGCAGCAGCAACAGCGGAGGGAGGCGCAACGCGGCCGGCAGCTGGGCGCGGGTCACACCGAGCGGAGATCCACCCTGGGCGCGCTCTACCCGGAGCGGAGCCATCACGCCTTGGGCGAGATGGCGAGGAGGGGCGGCGGAGCTGAGCTGGCCCGGGCGGGGGCGCCTATATCCCCGGCCCGAGCCGCAGGAAGCCGCGCCGCTTCCTCGGAGGGGCTGGCACGGCGGCGGCCACGTGGGGGGCGGGCTGCAGGGGAAGTCACTGCCGCACCCGCGCCTCGCTCGGCCCGGAGCGCCCTGGCCCACTCTCGCTTCCAGCTCGGGCTGCCGGGCTGGACAGCTCCCCCTGTACCCCGTGAACCGTGATCCACTTCCCACCCCGGACTAGCTCAAGTCTCCCTGCATCAGCCAAGGGATTCCAGTCGCTCCCTCCTCGCCCTGGAGGGGTGGGGACCAGCTTCTGTCCCAGACCTGGGAAAGAAGGAGGTGGTTGGGAGCTCCAAAAGGCCTCTGATGCCTGAGTATCTGAGGCAGGGGAGTTTGGGAGAAGCAGCGTCAAGAGCGGTGCCCGCCCCGCTTTCTTTTCCCAGGGAACACCCACTGATGTCTGCCAAAATCTGGATAGGAGAGGGGCCTGGCCCCACTGAGAAAGGGAGAAGGTCTGAGAAGCAGGGTAGGAAGGAGGTAAAGTCTAAATAACCCCTCTTCAATGTAAATTCTGGGTCCTTCACCCACAAATCTGATACTGAAGTCCAAAAAGTAAGATGACTACATTTCCAGGAAAATGGCCACCCAGGTTGCTAGAGCGAAGGGAGAAACTAGATCTTCCAATGTGTCTCTTAGGGTTTGAGGTGAGTTACGGTTGTGGTGGTGGTGGCAGCTGCTGCTGCTGCTGCTGCTTTCGGTGGAACCTCAGCCCCAAGGCAAGCAAGTGCCATCTCACCATCTCCAGTTTTATAGGGGAGGAGGAGGCGGCAGCTAAAGCTCAAGGAGAGACTCCAGGACTCAACTGAAAAGTTCTGTTCCTAAATCTACCTTCCCACTCCCCAGTTACAGAGCCTAGGTGTCTACAATTGCCGTCGGTTTCTCGTGCAATATTAGGGCCTTGTTCTCCTGCTCTGGAGGAATCTCCTTTGAGGAAAGACACTGCACTCACTCCACAGAAGCCGGTTTTCTTTTTTCCTTTCCTGAGTGACTTGGGCTAAGGTCACATTTTACTGGGAAGCCCCAAGGCTCAGGCTGGGCCCCCAGAGACCCTGCCAGCTATCACAACTCAGCTGTTGCTGTAAACTGGGCCAGCCAGCCATTAGCCTGAATTAGCCCAGGGGCTTGTTTGGCCACACTTTTCAACTCCAGGCACACAGCTGTCAGCACAAAAATTTCCCAATTACTCCCAGACATTGACCCTTGAACTCAGCTGTTACTGTTGTCCCAGTTTACTGATCCTTGTCCAGCAAAGTTATCTTTTATGGTCTCTTCTAAAAAAAAAAAAAAAAGCATTGCAGGACTTCCAGCTGCTGCCCCATGGCCACAGGCCACTGGTATTAATTATAGGCAGCTATAAGGGGTGGGGGTGGCCCCTTGAACACTTCAAAGTTCTGATGGTAAGGATCAGTCTTTCAAAGGTGCAGAGAGCCGGGTAGCCTCAGAACCCCTTCAAACTGGGGACTAAGAATGGAAGCATTCTTCAAAGAATTGCCCTTTTATTCTTTACATTTTAAATATTTTTTAATGTATATATGTGTGTGTGGGTGCACAGGTATGTATGTACGTGTGTGTGTGTGTGTGTGTGTGTGTGTGTGTGTATGTATGTGGGTGCCTGAAGAAACCAGAGTAGAGTATAGGGGTTCTCTGGAGCTTAAGTTTCAAGGGAGTGTGAGCCACCTGATATGAATGCTGAGAACTCAACCTCCTTCCTGTGCAAGAGCAGAAAATGCTCCTTTTTTGGTTTTTTTTTTTTTTGAGACAGGGTTTCTCTGTGTAGCCCTGGCTGTCCTGGAATTCACTCTGTAGACCAGGCTGGACTCAAACTCAGAAATCCACCTGCCTCTGCCTCCCAAGTGCTGGGATTAAAGGCGTGCGCCACCACTGCCCAGCTCAGAAAATGCTCTTAACGACTAAGTGATCTCCCTAACTTGCTTGCTTTTCTCTATCTTCTTTCCTTCCTTCCTCCCTTCCTTCCTTCCTTCCTTCCTTCTTTCCTCCTCCCCTCCCTCCCTCCCTTCCTTCCTTCCTTCTGGATCAGTATCTCTTAAAGCTCCAACTTGCCTCAACACAGCCAAAGAAGACCTTGAATTCCTGATCTACCTGCTCCACTTTCTGAGTGTTGAGATTACAAGTGTTCGCGGCCACAGCCAGTTAGTTGATGCTGTGCTGAGAATAAAATACAGTGCCTCAAGCTTGCTAGGCAAGCTCTCCTCCATCCACTAATTGAGAGGAAGACAAGAGGAAAGAAAGAAAGATTTAGAGGTGAGAAAGGAGAAGTGGAAAGCAAATAGAAGACATTTCTACTGCATGGGACCAGAAGCACCAGAGACTACTGTGTGTTCGGGCTACGGTCAGGGTTAAGGTTGAAGGTGACAAAAGTAAATGTGGTTTTAAATAGGATAGCTTGTATACTGGATAAAACAACAAACACCACTGAGGAGGACACTGACCAGGTCCAGCCTCTGTCTCTGTGGAATCTTGGACATATCATTTTCCGATCTCTGGACCTCAGCACTTTCATTAGTGAAATGGTCTTAGAATCAAAGAGGTAAAGATATAGGTAGCTTGGTATTAGGGCAATGCTTCACTGGGACTTGGAGTTAAATCTGCATTGTGTTGACCCTCCAAAGAATGATTTGGAACCCCATTCTAGATTTAAGCACTTAGTGTGTTCGGGAAAGCAGTTGTTTATCACCTATCACATCTCACTAACACTGGAAAATTAAGATATCTCCACAGTTCTCTTTTGCTGGGTTTTGTTTGTGAGACAGGGTTTGTCTACATAGCCTTGGCTGTCCTGGAGCTCCCTATGTGGACCAGCTCCCTATGTGGCCTCAAACTCACAGAGATCTGACTGTCTCTGACTCCTGAGAGCTGGGACCATAGGCATGTGCCACCACAGCCAGCAACTCACTTCTTTTTTAAATTAAAGACTCAAGTTAGCATAAAGAAGAATGGGCTTTATAAATGTTGTCCTGAGGCTGGAGAGATGGCTCAGTGGTTAAGAGTAATTGCTCTTCTGGAGGCCCTGAGTTCAATTCTTGGCAACCACATGGTGGCTCACAATCATCTGTAATGGGATCCAATGCTGTCTCCTAGTGTGTCTGAAGACAGAGACAGTGTAGTCACATAAATAAATCTTTAAAAATAAATAAATATAGTCATACCTTATTCATGCCCTCTCACACTGTCCCCAGCCACCTCTCTACTTTCATTTGACTCCCCATCCTTTTCTTTGCATGTCAAACAACCATATCTGTACAAACACCATACACAGAGTTAAATCTAAATTTTATTTATTTATTTTTAATTTAGGGGGTGGGGGAGTTGAGACAGGGTCTCCCTGTGTAGCCTTGGCTGTCTTGGAATTCACTCCATGGCCCAGGCTGGCCTCGAACCCAGAGATCTACCTATCTCTGCAGGGAGTAAAAGTATGAGCAGACGCCAGCCAGCTGCAGTTAGTATTCTTAACTGCTGAGCTATCTCCAGTTCCACCCAGATCCAGATCCTTCTTGTTTGGTTGTTTGTTTGGGTTTTTGTTTTTATTTGCTTTGAATACAGGGTTTCACTGCGTAGCCCTGACTGTCCTGGAACTCACAGTGATCCACCTGTCTCTGCCTCCCAAGTGCTGGGATAAAGAATATATGCAATCATCACCCAGGTTTTAGATTTTTTTTAAAAAAAAGATTTATTTATTTATTTATATTTATATGTAAATACACTGTAGCTGTCTTCAGACACACCAGAAGAGGGCGTCAGATCTCATTACGGATGGTTGTGAGCCACCATGTGGTTGCTGGGATTTGAACTCAGGACCACCAGGAGAGCAGTCAGTGCTCTTAGGCTGAACCATCTCTCCAGTCCCAAGTTTTAGATTTGTAAATGATGAAAAACATGACGTTATAGGCTGGGTATTGTGGTGCACGCCTGTTATCTTTTACTCAGAAAGCAGAGGGAGGAAGATAGTTTCGTGTTCAAGGCTAGCCTGATCTACATGTTCCTGACCAGCAGAGCTACTTAGCTAAACCCTCTGTCAAAAAAATGGTAACAAAGGAATAAAATGCACACAAATTAAGTATTTTTAAAAATATAGACTTACTTTGTATTTTATGTGTAGGAACATTGTGTCTACATGAATGTATGTGTACAACATGTGTGGTGTTTGCATGGTGCCCACAGGGAGAAAAGGGTGTCTGGGTGTCTCAACTCTTAGAACTGGAGGTACAGATGGTTGGGAGCTACCATGTGGGTACTGGGAACTGAACCCAGGCCCTCTGCAAGAGCAACAAGTACTCTAAACCAGGGAGTCATCTCTCCAGCCCCTGAAAATCCATATTTTTAATCCCCCTCCACTATCTAATCTCCTTCCTTCCACTTCATTTAACCCCTCCTTCCCCTCTAATAGCCCCTGTGGTGAACTGAATGGGAATGGCCCTGTAGACTCACATGTTTGAATACTTGCTCACTAGTTGGTGGGACTGTTTGGGAAGGATTAGGAGATGTGGTCTTTTGGGAGGAGTTGTCTCACTGGAACGTCAAAAGAGGCTTTGGGGTTTCAAAAGACTTGTGCTGTCTTAGGATTTTATTGCTCTGAAGAGACACCATGACCAAGGCAATTCTTAGAAATGAAAACATTTAATTGGGGCTGGCTTACAGTTTCAGAGGTTCAGCCCATTATCCTCATGGTGGGAAGCATGGCAGCATGTGGGCAGACTTGGTGGTGGAGGACCTGGAGAAACTGAGAGTTCTACATCTTGATCCTTCAGGAAACTACCTTCAGCAGACAGCCAGGAAGAGACTCTTTCCTGCACTGGGCAGAGCAAAAGCATAGAGACCTCAAAGCCCACCTACACTGTGACACACTTCTTTCAACAAGGCTACACCTCCTGAAAGTACCATTTTCCATGGGCCAAGTGTATTCAAACCACCACACATTCCATTCGCAGTGTGCTTTCCCTGGGTTGTGATATAAAACATGGCCTGTCAGCTGTTCCTTCACTATGGTATCATGGACTCCGACCCTCTGAAATTATAAACCAAATTAAATACTTGCTTTTTTTTTTTTTTCCTTAAGATTTATTTAGGGGCTGGTGAAATGGCTCAGCCGGTAAGAGCACTGACTGCTCTTCTGAAGGTCCTGAGTTCAAATCCCAGCAACCACGTGGTGGCTCACAACCACCCATAGTGAGATCTGACGCCCTCTTCTGGTGCCTTTGAAGACAGCTACAATGAATTATGCCTGAGTGAGCAGGGGCCAGAGGGAGCAGGACCAGCAGAGGTCCTGAGTTCAATTCCCAGCAGCCACACAAATGGGTCACAGCCATCTGTACAGCTACAGTGTACTCATAATAAAATAAATCTTTAAAAAAGAAAAAGATTTATTATATGTAAATACACTGTAGCTGACTTCAGACACACCAGAAGGCGGCTTCTGATCTTGTTATGGATAGTTGTGAGCCACCATGTGGGTGCTGGGATTTGAACTCAGGTCCTTTGGAAGAGCAGTCTGTGCTCTTACCCACTGAGCCATCTCACCAGCCCTTAAATGCTTTCTTTTATAAGTTGTTTGGGTTGTGGTATTTTATCACAGCAATAGAAAACTAAGTCTCCCTTTTAATTTCACAACCCTCCTGCTGTTCTCTGCCTCCCTTTTCACTCTCTCTTTGTATCTCTCTCTGTAGCTCTCTATCTCTCTCTATATATATCTCTCTCTTCCTTTGTGTGTTTAAATTTAGATACTACAGATGAGAGAAAACATGCAATATTTGTCTTTTTGAGCTTGTATTTTACTTTACATTATGATCTCCAATTCTTTTCACTTTCCTGCAAATGACATGAGTCCATTTTTTATGACCAACTAACCCCCCACCACACTGTGTATGTGTCATGTTTCCTTATTTATTAATTTTTCTTCTATTTTATTGTTTGTTTTGTTGTCGTCTTAGAGATATGGTGTTACTCAGGAGCTGCCATGACGTGACATTTTCTTTCCTTTCCTTTATTATATTAGGTGAGGTAGGTGGGGGTTATAGGGGGATCCCTGCTGTAGCACATATGTGGAAGCCAGAAGAGTTTTTAGGACTTGGTTCTCGGCCGGGTGGTGGTGGCGTATGCCTTTAATCCCAGCACTTGGGAGGCAGAGGCAGGTGGATTTCTGAGTTCGAGGCCAGCCTGGTCTACAGAGTGAGTTCCAGGACAGCCAGGGCTATACGGAGAAACCCTGTCTCGAAAAACCAAAAAAAAAAAAAAAAAAAAAAAAAAAGGACTTGGTCTTGGTTCTTTCTTTCTGTGTTTACTTGGGTTCAGGAGACTGCAGTCAGGGTCAGGCAGTCAGGGTTGTACAGCAAGGGCTTTACCATCTTGTCAACACTTTTAAAATCTGTTTATTGGAGCTGGTGAGATGGCTCAGCAGGTAAGAGCACCAACTGCTCTTCCAAAGGTCCTGAGTTCAAATCCCAGCAACCACATAGTGGCTCACACATCTACTCTCCCCCTTTCCCCCCACCCCCACCTCCCGTAATGGGATCTCTTCTGGCATGTCTGAAGACAGCTACAAATCCTCCCATGTAGAATCTGGGAGCTTTCTCATTTGCACGGCGCCTATCTTGACCAGCAAGAAAGACACCACACCGTGTTCTTCCAGGGGTTTATTCAGGATCCTTTAACGATCTGCAGGCTTCTCTGCCTGCAAGCTTCTCCCCCCCCCCCCCCCCGTACTGCTTCACTATTGGCCAATGGTTGCATCACACTATTTCTGACACCTCCCCTTGCCAAAGAAGGAGTTGTTTACCACTGAGAGCACTCGCTGTTGGGCTAGCGGAAGGCGGAAAGCCGCGCTTTAAAATGGCGCGGCTTGTCACAGCTCTCCACAGTTTCCCCTTTTTTATTTTGAAATAGAACAGGTGAGGGTAGTGTTCTGAATCTCTGTCAAGAAAATTGGGACATTGTAATGGGGCTTCATAGGCTTCCTCAGCCCAATCTACCCCATACCCATCCCGTGCTGATTTTCTCAGAGGCGGGTAACATTTGGAAGAAAAGGGGAAAGGGCAGCACCAACCCACATAGATCAGACATACCCTCCTTGAGAGTGCCAACCGCTCACAGCATCTCCCAAGTGCAGTGCTCATGCCTCGCAACGTGAACGTGATGATTTATTTCTGTATGGCCTTCAACCAAACTTGGGGGGACTGTCCCGCCTCTATGGCAGTAAAGGCTTGTATCATCATGGCAGTGCTGCGCCCCATAGTGGCTCTAAGCTTGCAGATGCACCACAGCCCAACGAAAAAGGCAAGGAAAAGCATAACTGCCAGGGCCCCCAATCCCGCCCACTCCTTCAGATGATTCATAGCAGAAAGAATCCAGAAAGTCAATCCTGTGGCCATATCCATGTCAACTCTGGTGGAATTAACGGCGACGACGGACGTGCGCAATTCTTGCATCAGATCGTCAAATTTTGAGGACCAGTTACCTAAAAGATACTGGGAGAGCTGCCGAGACAAGTTAGCGGCTCGAGTATAATTTTCATACTGAATGGAAATAATGCATAAACTAGAATATTTCCACTCACAGCCAAGCTGTGCTAACTGCCAGAGTGTATCTATTTGTTCTTGCATCAGGTCAATCCGTTGATTGACTACCATTAATCCACCTTTAATTTGAGCATTCATGGCAGCCTGGTTATCCAAGGCAAGTGCAACATTACCAGACAAATTATTAAGTGTTTGCGCTGTTTGAATAGTCTGGCTCAAGGCAATAGTAGAGGTAGTAGCTCCAACTGCAGCAATGGATACAGCAGTTATAATGGCTGCAGTAACGCCAAAATCCCTCCTAGGTCTAAAAATTGTCATAACATTCAGGGCTTCAACAGGAACTGGAATCCACTGCGGCATACGAGCCGCAATAGCTATAGGAAATTGAGAGGCATTCCAATATTGTGCGTAAAAGCAATCCTGATTACTACAATTCAATGCTGCCTGATCCATCTGACTACTATTACTCACTATAAAAATGAACGGGGGCCAAACACACACAGGCGTGGAGGGGTAGGCTACACCAGTGCTACGACCTATTGTAAGATTCCCAGCTATGCCACATTTCTGAATGCCGCCTATTGCGCCTCTACTCTCTCTTTCTGGGCACTGCTGCTTCAAGTGACCTGACTTTCCACACTTGAAACACACTCCTGGCGTGCCCTCTCTTTTCTGTGTCAGCTGAACCACCGTAGCTGCCAATCCTGCATTAGTCAGAGGCCCTCCCAGCTCTCTGCAGACCTTCATCCAAGCTTCTATCCCCTTGTTCTTAAATGGGGTGATGGCCGCTCTACACTCCTTTGTACATTGCTCATACACTAATTGCTTTACTAGTGGCATTACTGCGTCAGGGTCCCCAAAGATCCTTCCTGCGGCCTCAACCATCCTAGCAACAAAATCAGAAAAAGACTCCATAGGCCCCTGAATGATTTTTGTGAGATTACCACTCACCTCTCCTTTGTTTGGCAATGCCTTCCACGCCTTAATGGCAATTTGGTTTACTTGATCAAACACTTGCACAGGATACCCAGTTTGCTGATTCGTGAAGCGTCCAACCCCTAAAAGCATATCTCTATCCCAGGCAGGGTTGCCATTATGCTGATTTACAGTGGCCTGATCAGTGGCAAACTCCATTAAAAAGGCTCTCCAATCTAAGTATTGCCCGGGGCTAAGATAGGCTCTAGCCAGTCCACTCCAGTCACTGGGTGTCATACAGTGTCTGCTCAGCGCTTCTACTGAGCTAGGGTAAAGGAAGCTGAAATACCATATGTGCGGACAGACTCTGCTAGAGACTTGATGACCTTGAAATCTAGAGGTTCTTCATACCTGTTTCCTTGCACATTCTGAAATACAGGACAGGCGAGCTGAAGCTCAGATCTTACTGTCTTCCACACCTCTGGGCAAAATGAGCATCCCCCACCCGCCATCATCGGCCGGATATAAGGCGGAGGAGCGGGAGATGGTAAGACATCCGTTCCTGCCGTACTCTCATTGCTTGACCCTTTCTTTTCTCTTTCAAGGCGTGTTTCTTAAACCTTTCCATTACAGCCTCAATCTCTTCCTCGGACTCTGAGCTGGTAAGATCCTCAAATTCTCCTAAATTAGGGTACAACTGTCCTTTCTTCCTCCTTTTTCACTATCTGATTTTGTCGATCTTCCCTCCTGCAGCAACTCTAAAGCTGTCTGTCCCTTCTCCACTGCTTTACAGCATCGCTGATCTTCTAAGCAGCTTCTCACCAGCTTCCACACAGGGCGCAGCCCATGCTTTAGCGTACCATGTTCCCAAGCAAAATCAAGGTCCTTCCCTAACTTATCCCAGAAAGCGACCGTCAGGTTTCCGGAAACCGCAAACCAGGGCGCCGCTGTATCACACTCATTTAAAAATCTTTCTAAGGTTTCTTTCTTAATTTTCAACCTCTTCTGGGTTAGCAGCTCCTTAAGAGCCAAAAAAATTGGGTGCGAATATGAAGCGCCCATCGTAAATTTTTTTCCTGAACTACTTTTACTTTCGGTTCCCTGCTCCCCGAATTTTCCTCCACTCTCTCTTTGAACTACTTTCACTTTCGGTTCGCCATTTTTTGCGAGCTTCCCCCGCTCTCTCTTTACTTACAGAGAAGAGCAAAACTAGCCGCCCTTTCCCATGGACTTTATTGTCCCTCTTACCTGGGGAACTTACCTGCGCTGCCCTGACCGCAAGAAGTTCTGAACCGTCTTAGAGGTTTCCCTGTCCGCGCCTCCACTTGCGCGGCGCCTATCTTGACCAGCAAGAAAGACACCACACAGAGCTCTTCTTCCAGCGGTTTATTCAGGATCCTTTAACATTCTGCAGGCTTCTCCGCCTGCAAGCTTCTCCCCCGCCCTGGCCCGCCCCCGGCGGCCAGTCCAGATATAGTATCCCCAAGCCAATCAGCACTGGGAGCGTACTGCTTCGCTATTGGCCAATGGTTGCATCACGCCATTTCTGACACCGCCCCCTTGCCAAAGAAGGAGTTGTTTACCAGGGAGAGTGCTCGCTGTCCGGCTAGCGGAAGGCGGAGACCGGCGCCATTTTAAGGCGTGGCATATCGCAGCTCTCCACACTTATTGATTTCTCTTCTCCTGTTTTCCCACAGCAGTTGGGTATTTGGATGTTGTCTTAGTTAGTGTTTTATTGCTGTGAACAGATATCGTGACCAAGGCAACATTTAGTTGGGGTTGACTTATAGGTTCAGAGATTCAGTCCATTATCATCAAGGTAGGAGAATGGCAGCTTCCAGGGGTGCATAGTGCAGGAGGAGCTGAGAGTTCTATATCTTCATCTGAAGGCCGCTAGACTGACTGACTTCCAGGCAGCTAGAATGAGGGTCTTAAAGCCCATGCCCACAGTGACACACTTACTCCAACAAGGTCACACCGCCAAACAGTGCCACTCCCTGGGCTGAGCACACTGAAACCATGACAGATATTTTCACTGAGTCCTTGGGAGCATCCTGGTCACTAAGGGTCTCGGGAAGGGGAGGGGCCTCTTGGGCAGACAGAGGACTTTAGACCTCAGCTTCCTCTCCCAAGAAGCAATGGGAGACAATCTCATGATCCTCTGTCACTGTCACAGAAGTTCTTTGTTTTTCTCCCTAAGGGTTATTCCTCTTCCTTTCCAACTTCACTTCTTAATTATGAACTTAGTAGAGGCGATGAGAGACGGCTCGGCAGGTCAGCGGGCAGCGGCACTTCTTGCCAAAGCTAATGATCTGGCTTCAATGCTTGGGTCCTACATGGTGGAAGGAGAGAGCCGACTCTCACAAGTCATCCTTTGACCTCCGTAGATGTGCCACGCACACGCACGCACACGCGTGCACACAAACTTTATACCCATGTATGTACACACACACACGAGTGTACACAAACTTTATAACTCTGTCTTACCTTCTCAACATTTTACATTTTTAAGAAATAATTTTCCACCAGGCAGTGGTGGTGCACACCTTTAATCCCAACCCTTGGGAGGCAGAGGCAAGTGGATTTCTGAGTTCAAGGCCAGCCTGGTCTACAGAGTGAGTTCCAGGACAGCCAGGGCTACACAGAGAAACCCCATCTCAAAAAACAAACAAACAAACAAACAAATAAAAAAAGAAAAATAATTTTCCTGGTCAGGCATAGCAGCATATACTTTTGATCCCAGCACTCGGGAGGGAGGCAGAGGAAGGAAGATCTCCGTAAACTTGAGGACAGCCTGATCTACCGAGAGAGTTCCAGGACAGCTAGGGCTACACAGAGAAACCATAATTTAAAAAAAAGCTAAATGCCAGCCTGGTCTACACAGTGAGTTCCAGGACAGCCAGGGCTACACAGAGAAACCCTGTCTCAGAAATAAAAAAAAAAAAAAAAAAAAAAATCAGAAAAAGAAAAAGAAAAAGAAAAAAAAAGCTAATAATAACTATTATTATTATTGTTATTATTACTTACTGGGCATGGTAGTGAACGCCTTTAATCCTAGTTCTCAGGAGGCATAAGCAGGTGCATCTCTGTAAGTTTGAGGCCACCCTGGTCTACAGAGTTCCAGGACAGACAAGACTATGTAGAGACCCTAACTGAAAAAAATATTAATAATAATAACTTCATGCACATGAATGTTTTACTTGCATATGCCTCCATATGTATTCCTGGCACCTGTGTAGGTCAAGATTGGGTATTGGATCTCCCGGAACTGACGCTACAGATGATTGTGGGTGCTGGGAACTGACCCTGGGTCCTCTACAAGAGCAACAAGTGCTCTTAACATCTCTCCCTCTGGCTTTACACATGTTTTCGATTGAAACAAAACACATAAGTGAGATTTAATATATCTTTTATTCAATTACTTAAAATTTTTCATTACGCTATTTTTTACTTGTGTGCAGCACATGTGTGGTGGTCAATGGACAACCTGTCAGGGTCCATGCTTTCTTTCCACCACATGAAGCCCAGGGATTGAACTCGGGTTGTCAGACTTAGCCAGCAGATACATTTATTTGATAATGAAAGCTGAGCTATCTTGCCCACCCATTCAGTGCCTCCCCCCCATACATACTAGTATGTCTTGAATAGCATCCACGATACTGCATATAGATATGTCTCTTTCCTTCTACCCATGGAATGATGTTTTTATTTTCTCCTTTTAGATTCACCAGAGTCTTGTCTGTAAGGCTCTCACACAGTCCTTTCCTCCTCTGCTCCCACCCTGCTCCCTATGTCCCAGTGCTTACAAGCGGAAGAATCTGATTTGAGTCCAGCTGGACACTATCTTGATATTTCTTACCCCAGTGTAGATTGATTCCTTCTGAGCAGGGAACTTACTGCCATATGAGTTCCCTTCTTGTTTCAGGCCAAGGGCCATCTTGCCCGGAGCAGGGAAAGGGGTGACTCAACTCTTTGAAGGGATGCCATTTATACTCTTTAAACTCCCCCTACACACCCACAAAGCCAGAACAGCACAGAAGGGAGTCAAAAGTACCCGAGGCCTCCTACACTGTAAATCCTGTGTGGAGCATCCTGCTGTTAGTTTATACTTGCTGGCCTCTCCCCCAGCTGACTGAAAAATGAAAAGCAGAGCATGGGAGGAGATGGGGGCGGGGG